>SJXQ01004970.1:0-14813 GCA_006408695.1 Aepyceros melampus | reverse complement strand
GGTAGGGTGGGATGGGGTGGGGGGGTTGGGCTGTGAGAACTTTGTTCTATTCCCAACTTTTTTTATAAATCTAAAGTTCCCCTTCCCCAGTCTATCTGGAGCCCTGTGGATTTGGAAGGTCCCTGAGAGGAGCTCAAGGTAGGGATGTGGCTCCAGGTGATCTCTGAGTGCAGCCCCACTCCCGCCCTCCTCCTGAAAGCTAGAGGGACCCCAGCTCCCAGCCCTGTGCCTCTGCTCCCCAGGAGGCTTAGAAAAGCAGTTATGCTGTGAACAGGTGCGGTAGTCCAGGAAGAAATGGGCCCCACACTTGGAAGTACACGTGGAGGGTAACTGACCGGTTGGCTCTCTCCTCCGGAGCAGGCCCTGTGGGTACCACCGCCATCAGCGAGAGTAGAGGCAGCCCCAGCTGGTTCCCTGTCTCCCAGGGTGGGGTCAGGTGCAGCCCAGCAGGTCGCCCCAGACGCCCAGGCGAGGTGGAGACCCTCACCCTTTGCAATCACATCCATTTCAAATCCCCGAGGCCCTTTCAAATTCTCCCCCGGCTTTCCGGGGCAGAAATCAGCCTTCCAGCTCGTCTGCCCGAAACGTACCTGGAGCAGTGGTTCCTTTAAACCCTGGGATCAGCAAATATTTTTTCAGGGGTTTAGGTCCCTTCATGAAACGCTGCAAGGATATCCTACGTCATTCTCGCTCCTTATCAAAAAGCCCGTGCGGTAAGCGGGACACTGCCTTAGCTCCACCGGGCGCCCGCCGGCGTGGGGAGGTGGTTCTTCCATCACGCAGAAGCGCCCCTGTCGTAGACCTCTCTTCCCATCAGAGGCCCACAGGCCGGCAGCCCCAGGCCGAGGAACTGGCCACAATACCCCCGCAGACGCAGGCAGCCCCGCGCCTCCTACGTTGCTCGCCTCGAGCAACCTCCGGAAAAGTAAGGAGCTACTGGGAACTCAGACTGGAGCAGACAGTCTCTACAGAACCCACAGGCACTCGGTGCGACGCTCGCTGGGCGACTGGGTCCCGAACCCCGAACTCGGTCCCGCCCAGCCTGGCTAGGCTCCAGGTGGGCTCAGTTCCACGCAGGCAAAGTGCCCAGCGCGCCGACGCATGTGCGTCCGGGGCAGGCGGGCTCACTGAGCGCCGCCCTGCCGGCTCCTGCCGCACCTCAAATCGCAAGACCCTCCTGGGGTCACGACCCTCGACAGAACCCGCATCCCCCCTCGCACTCTGCACACGCACCCCAGTCGGTCCAGGGGTCCAGTCAGGGCCAAGGGCGCGGAAAGTAGTAAACTCTTGTTTCCCAGTGAGACTTTCCAGGCGGGAAATCGAGCCTCTCCAGTGAACCTGGAGACCGCGGGTCACTCAGACTATGGGAGGGGCCTCTGGGGATACCGTGTGTGATAAACACCCCCAAGTAACCCCTGGGAGGCTACGTTTTGCGCTCCCGGCCCCTTCCTCCTCCACGTCCCCTCCCTACTGTCCAGCTCAGTCACACACCCCGCCTAGGGCTCGAAGTATGGGGTCGAATGGCACCCTCCCCCATTCCCTTGGTTTGTGCCGCCGGCGGGGCCCTGCGTGCGCTGTGCTCACTCGCCACGCTACCCCCGCCCGCGGGCAGCCAGCGCTCGTGCGGCGCGCGCAACCACATCAATATTTTACACACACACCCCCACTTCACAGAATTGACGTTAAAGAGCAATTTACGAAACGACCATTTTTCATCCAAAAAGCAGCAAAAAATCAATGATGGCACGCACCATTAGAGCGCACCTTCCGAAAGTTCCCTCCCCAGGTCTCGGCCCCACGCTCCCCGGCTCGCGCCCCCTGCTGTCCCCTGCTCAGTCTCAGGAGCTGGAGCGGAGGCCCTACGCCACGTGGGCGCGGAAGCCCCCGCTTCAGGAGTCTGGACTCGCACTAGGAGTGGGTCCTGGACGCCCCGGGCGCTGCCCCGGCTCGGCCGGGAGCAGATGAAGATGATGCAACGCCGGCCGGGTTGGGCGGCGGGGACCCCTTCCGAGAACCCAGCCAGATCCCTCCGCGTAGGGTTGAGCGAGTCTCGGTCCTGCAGGTGCTCACCTGGACCGAGACCCGAAGAGAGAGGAGGGCTGGGCGCGCCCGGGAGCGGCGAGCGGCGAGCGGCGGCCGGGAAAGCTGCGACGCGGAGACGCGACCCCAAGGCTGTTGGCTAGCAGGCACCCTGCGGCCAGAGTGGGAGGAAGGCGATTGGCCGAGAGAAGTGGGGCGGGGGCCGGCACCCGGCCAATCCCGAGTTTCGGATCGAAGGCCCCACACACACCTCGCTCGTTCCCGCCCCCTCGCCACGCCCCCAGCGCACCGCCCCCCTCCCTCTCCAACTGCCTCACCCCCACGGCCCCGCACCGAATTCCGGTTAGACCCCACGAGGGGCCGGTGGCCCGTGTCTCCTCTCCCCTCGCTTCCGGGACCCCTGCCCGCCCCGCCTACCCCTTCCCTTCCCCCGCTTCTCTACCCCGAGACCCCAACTGGCGCGAAGGCTCTGTACCCAGTGTCCCGATTCTGTTTTACTTGGGTAACTCTTTGCTCTGCGGGCATGTAGTACTTTTCTTTGAGATACAGGCCTGTGGTCTGGAGAGAGCAAGGACTTGAGGATGAGCCTCAGCACGTATCACGCGGGCCCCAGTCCCGCGACCACCCGACAAGGTTCTTTCTGGTCGCGGGACCTCAAGGGACTGAAAGCTCGGGGCCCAGCGCGCAGACAGTAGGCGCTCTGCACCTGGGCTTCGGATCCATCACCGCGGGTTTGTCCTGCCCCTCATGGTCCCACAGACAGAGCTTCGCCGGCTGAGCCCCGCTGTGTGCCGAGCCGGGTGACTGTTCCCATCAGGGAGGAAGCTGAGCGCTCGTGAATATGGCATAAGCCACAAAACCGTTGTGAACCGGGCTGCTGGCAGGCTGTCCCCAGCCCCAACAGCCAATGGCTGACCGCCAGGATGGCCCTGGCCGTTGGGAAGGCCATCGCCAACAATAGTATTCCAAACTGTTTGCTCTCGATTTTTAAAGAGCCTGCGTTTCTCTTGAGGTTCCTGAGCTGAAGGAGAAACACTGAGCCTTGGGTTTCTCCTGCACGGTAGTGACTAAGTCAGGGGCGGGGCCGCCAGGCTTGGGCAGAGGATGGGGTTACTGTGCCCAGTACCCGACTGTTCAGTGTCCGGCCATGCGCCCGGGCCTGCGTGGGGAAACAGGGAGTGCAGACAGGGCCTCTGCGCCTGCGCGGCTGCTGTTCTAGGGGAGCAGGCTCGACAGACATTTTGTAAGAAACTTCCATTAATGAGACTGATACGAAGAATGACAAAGTGAGAGAGATAAATGGACAGAGACAGGAATGGGAGTCCTAGATCAGGTGGTCAGCAGGCTGTTTGGACAGGTGACCCTTGAGCAGGAAGCTTAAGAACCACACCTTGGTCCGGGGAAGGATGTCCCTGGCTGAAGTAGGTCAGTGCAAAGGCCAGAAGCAGGGGATCCAGAGAAGGTCAGTGCAGCCAGAGAACAGGAGCGCGCAGAGGGTGGGAGGGGTGGCTGGGTCCAGACCTGGGTTCTGACTTCAGCCTCGATGACCTGGGGCACTTGAGAGGGTTTCCGGTCGGGAGTTGTTGATTATGCTCAAATTATTTTCTCTTGGCATAATTTCAGATCTCCACAAAAGTGGCAAGAATAGTGTGAGAATTCCCAGATTCTCACGGATTCCCAGATGTTAAACTTTTACTAAGACAGTGTGAGGCATGTGGAAATGGGGTCTTTGAGGATGTGATCAACTCAAGATGAGGTTGTACTGGACAAAGAAGGGAGTTCTAAATCCAATAAGACTGATGTCCTCAGAAGAGGGAAATGTGGCCACAGACCCTCGAAGGGGAGACAGCCACATGAAGACAGAGGCACAGGCTGGAGTCATCTGGGCCACAAGACAAGAACATGGGCAACTAGCAGGAGCTGAAAGAGACAGGGAGACCCTCTGCCAGAGCCCTCAGAGCAAGTGAGGCCTCCAGGATTGCTAGGGACAGTAAGTTTGTGTTGTTTTAAAATGCAAGCATTAAAGTTAAAAAAAATTTTTGGATATCTTTTATTTTATTTGGTCACACTGCACAGCTTGTAGGATCTTAGTTCCCAACCCAGAGATTGAACCTGAGCCCTCAACAGGGTAAGTGCCGAGTCCTAACAACTGGACCGTCAGGGAAGTCCTCAACATAATTTTAGACTCTCAGAAAAGTGGCAAAATAGTACAAAGAATTTCCAGATGCTCTTCATCCAGATTTTCCAAATGTTAAATTTGTATTACATTTGCTTTACATTTCTCTCTGTATGTATATCTCTTAGATTCTTACACATTTTCAAATGGTATTCATCGCCATTACGTAGACAACATCCTGTATTTCTTTTCCTGATTTATGAACTTTATACCTATTTTAACAATAAAAATAAATGCTCTTTCCCACCACAATGAGAACCTGCACATTGCAACTAGAGAAAGCCCACATGCAGCAATGAAGACCGAGCACAGCTAAAAAACAAACAAACAAACAAAAAACAACACGCTCTTTCTTATGCTGATAACTTTTTATATTTGCCACAATTTTATTTTTAAAATTTATTGATTTGGCTGTGCTAGATCTTAGTTGCAGCATGTGGGATCTAATCCCCTGACCAGGGTTGAACCCACTGGGGCCCCTGTGTTGGGAGCCTGGAGTTTTAACCACTGGACCACCAGGGAATCCCAACAGTTTTATTGATACAATTCGCATACTCTACAATTCACCTATTTAAAGTGTACAATTCAATGACTTTTAGTATATTCACAGAAAAGTTCAGCCATCACCACAGTCAATTTAGAATGTTCTCATCACCATAGAAACCCTAACCCCTTAGCTATTACTCCCACACCAAACTTTCCATACCCTTTCCATACCCCCCAGCCCCTGGCAAACTCTAATCTACTTTCTGTCTCTCTAGGTTTGCCTATTCTGGACATTTCATAAAAATGGAATCATATACCATGTGGTCTCTTGTGACTGGCTTCCTTCACTTAGAGTTTTTTCAAGGTACATCCATGTGGTTATACGGATCAGTACTTTTCTTTTTATTGCCAGTGAAATGATGTTGTATGGCTATCTCATATTTTATTTATTCCTTTGTCAGTTGATGGACATGTATATTGTTTTCACCTTTTGGTTAGTATGATTAATGTTGCTATGAATACTCATGGACACTTATTCATGTGGACATATGTTTTCATTTCTTTTGGATAGACAGCTAAAAATACAGTTGCTTGGTCATATGGTATCTCTACGTTTAACCTTTGAGAAACTGCCTATTTTCCACACAACTGCACCACGTTACACTCCCATCAGCAATACAGGAGGGTTCCAATTTGTTCATGCACTCACCAACACCTGTCATCATTCCTTGTTTCGATCACAGCCATCCTAGGGCATGTGAAGTGGTATCTGGTTGTGATTTTGATTTGCATTTGCCTGATGACAAGTGATGTGAAGCATTTTTCATGTGCTTGTTGGTCATTTGTATATCTTTTTTAGGAAAATGTCTATTCAGATCGTTTGCCCATTTTTAATTAGATTGCTTGATGTTTTGTGGTTGAGTTATAATAGTTATTTTCATATTCTGGATACTGGACCCTTTATCAGATATGTAATTTGCAAATATTTTATCCCATTCTGTGATGCGTCTTTTCATTTTATTGATAGTGCTTTTTGATGCATGAAAGTGTTCGGTTTTGATGAACTCCATTCCGTTCCGTTCAGTCGCTCAGTCGTGTCCGACTCTTTGCGACCCCATGAATCGAAGCACGCCAGGCCTCCCTGTCCATCACCAACTCCCGGAGTTCACTCAGACTCACGTCCATGGAGTCCGTGATGCCATCCAGCCATCTCATCCTCAGTCGTCCCCTTCTCCTCCTGCCCCCAATCCCTCCCAGCATCAGGGTCTTTTCCAATGAGTCAACTCTTCGCATGAGGTGGCCAAAGTACTGGAGCTTCAGTTTCAGCATCATTCCTTCCAAAGACATCCCAGGGTTGATCTCCTTCAGAATGGACTGGTTGGATCTCCTTGCAGTCCAAGGGACTCTCAAGAGTCTTCTCCAACACCACATTCAAAAGCATCAATTCTTTGGTGCTCAGCCTTCTTCACAGTCCAACTCGCACATCCATACATGACCACAGGAAAAACCATAGCCTTGACTAGACGGACCTTAGTCGGCAAAGTAATGTCTCTGCTTTTGAATATACTATCTAGGTTGGTCATAACTTTTCTTCCAAGGAGTAAGCGCCTTTTAATTTCATGGCTGCAGTCACCATCTGCAGTGATTTTGGAGCCCAAAAAAACAAAGTCTGACACTGTTTCTACTGTTTCCCCATCTATTTCCCATGAAGTGATGGGGCCAGATGCCATGATCTTCGTTTTCTGAATGTTGAGCTTTAAGCCAACTTTTTCACTCTCCTCTTTCACTTTCAACAAGAGGCTTTTTAGCTCCTCCTCACTTTCTGCCATAAGGGTGGTGTCATCTGCATATCTGAGATTATTGATATTTCTCCCAGCAATCTTGATTCCAGCTTGTGTTTCTTCCAGTCCAGCATTTCTCATGATGTACTCTGCATATAAGTTAAATAAGCAGGGTGACAATATACAGCCTTGACGTACTCCTTTTCCTATTTGGAACCAGTCTGTTGTTCCATGTCCAGTTCTAACTGTTGCTTCCTGACCTGCATACAGATTTCTCAAGAGGCAGGTCAGGTGGTCTGGTATTCCCATCTCTTTCAGAATTTTCCACAGTTTACTGTGATCCACATAGTCAAAGGCTTTGGCATAGTCAATAAAGCAGAAATAGATGTTTTTCTGGAACTCTCTTGCTTTTTCCATGATCCAGCGGATGTTGGCAATTTGATCTCTGGTTCCTCTGCCTTTTCTAAAACCAGCTTGAACATCAGGGAGTTCACGGTTCACATACTGCTGAAGCCTGGCTTGGAGAATTTTGAGCATTACTTTACTAGTATGTGAGATGAGTGCAATTGTGCAGTAGTTTGAGCATTCTTTGGCATGGCCTTTCTTTGGGATTGGAATGAAAACTGACCTTTTCCAGTCCAGTGGCCACTGCTGAGTTTTCCAGATTTGCTGGCATCTTGAGTGCAGCACTTTCACAGCATCATCTTTCAGGATTTGAAACGGCTCAACTGGAATTCCATCACCTCCACTAGCTTTGTTTGTAGTGATGCTTTCTAAGGCCCACTTGACTTCACATTCCAAGATGTCTGGCTCTAGATTAGTCATCACATCATCATGATTATCTGGGTCGTGAAAATCTAGTTTGTATAGTTCTTCCGTGTATTCTTGCCACCTCTTCTTAATATCTTCTGCTTCTGTTAGGTCCAAAACTGATGAACTTCAGTTTACCTATTTTTTCTTCTTTTGTGCGTTGCGTTTTTGCTGTCATATCTAAGAAACCACTGCCTAATCCAAGGTCATGAAGATCTACTGTGTTGTCTTTGATGACTTTTATGAGTTTAATTATAATATTCAGATTTTTATCTACTTTGAGTTAATTTTTAAATTATTTATTTATTTATAAATATGCTGGTTCTTTGTTGCTGTGCAGGCTTTTCTCTAGTTGCCACAAGCAGGGGCTACTCTCTAGTGGCACTGTGCGGGCTTCTCCCTGAGGTGGCTTCTCCCTGAGGTGGCTTCTCTTATTGTGGAGCGCAGGCTCTAGAGCACAGTCAACCGGGCTTGGTTGCTCTGCGACATGTGGGATCTTCCTGTCAGTGATCACACTCGTGTCTCCTGCACTGGCAGGCAGATTCTTTACCACTGAGCCACCAGGCAAGTCCTACTTTGGGTTAATTTTTTGTTTATGGTGTGAGGTGAAAATCCAGCTTCATTCTTTTGCATGTGTATAATCAGTTGTCCCAGCACCATTTGTTAAAGAGACCATTTTATCCCCATTAATTGGTCTTGATACTCTTGTCAAAAGTAATTGACCATAGATGTTAGGGTTTACTTATGGATCTGCAATTTTGTTTTGAAGAACTGACTCATTGGAAAAGACCCTGATGCTGGGAAAGATTGAAGACAGGAGGAGAAGGGGACGACAGAGGATGAAATGGTTGGATGGTGTCACCAACTTGATGGACATGAGTTTGAGCAAACTCTGGGAGTTAATGATGGACAGGAAAGCCTGACATGCTGCAGTCCATGGGCTTGCAGAGAGTCAGACACAACTGAGCGACTGAACTGAACTGAACTGAATTCTATTTCATTGATCTGTACATCTATCCTGGCGAGGATATGGTGAGGAGCAGGGAGGCCTGGTGTGCTTCAGTCCATGTGGTTGTGAAGAGTTATACACAGCTTAGTGACTGCACAGCAACATACATCTGTCCTGAGGCCAAAACTTTGTACTAAACTTTGAAATCCAGAAGTGCAAGTCTTCCAACTTTGTTCTTTTTTGAGACTGTCTTGGCTATTTGGGGTTCCTTTTGTGTGCTTAGTCTCTCAGTCATGTCCAACTCTTTTCAACTCCATGGACTATAGCCCGCCAGGCTCCTCTGTCCATGGGTATTCTCTAGGCAAGAATACTGGAGTGGGTTGCCATGCCCTCCTCCAGGGGATCTTCCCAACCCAGGGATCCAACCCAGATCTCTTGCATTGCAGGTGGATTCTTTACCATCTGAGCCACCAAGAAAGCCCAGGGTTCCTTGCAATTGCATAGAATTTTAGGATCAGCTTTTCCACTCCTGCAACGAGGTTATTAGGATGACGAGAGGGACTGTTTGGGACCTTTGATTGGTTTGGGGGAGTACTGCCATCTTAACAATGTCAAACCTTCTACATCTGTGAACAAAGGATACCTTTCCACTTATTTAGTTTTTTTTGTTGTTGTTTTGTTTTGTTTAGTTTCTTTGCAATTTTTTGGTAATTTTCAGTGCACAAGTCTTACATTTCCTCGATTAAGTTTATTCCTAATTCTTTTATTCTTTTGGACTTAAGGAGTCAACATCAAGTCTTCTGAAACATGCTGCCATGGAGAAGAGGAGAAGGAGTGGCAGAGTGTGGGTTTAACTGTTGGTATTAATCGCTGCATGTGGGCTTGGGGGCAGATGTCTCCCTCTCCTCTCATGTGTGCATGTGGAGGAATTTCCTGAGCCTGTCCCCACTGCTTCCTCTGTCCTAGGCAAGGAGGAGCGATGTATCTGATTGGTCAGTTTGGAAGAATAAGTGGGAATGTTTGACCCAGCCGGGGGAAAAAAATTAAGTCTTCTGGTCCATGAACATGGGATGTCTATTTATTTAAGTCTACTTTACTTTTCCCCATGATGTTTTGTCAATTTCAGAGTAAGTTTTATACTCAGTAAGTTCTTTAAATTTGTTTTTATTTAAAAAAGCTTTATTGGATTACAGTTGATCTACAATGTTGTGTTAGTTTCAGGTGTACAGCCAAGTGAATCAGTTATTGATATACATATGTCCACTCTTCTAGATTCTTTGCCCATATAGGCCTGTCCTCAGTAACTTCCTACAGCACCTGTCCAGGCCTTACTTTGTAAATCAGGCCTGTTAGGGTTCCTGGTTACTCCTCTGCTCACCCTTCCCCACACCACCATGTCCTACCTTCAGTGACTAATACCGTTTCCACTAATAACAACAGCTTAACCCAGCTTAAGCACATGCTCGGCACTGTTCTAGGAACTTGGCCTACAGTAACTAATGGCATCTTCATGACTATCCTAGGAGAGGAGGCCAGTGACTTGCCCAAGGTCTTCAACTAATGGGGAGCAGAGCCAGAATTCCACCCAGGCTGTCAGAGCCTGCATCACTGCTCTTCTTCATTGACTTCCTTGCCTGTTTTGCGATGGCAGTTGGGATATGTGAGGTTGAACCCCATGAAGCAGCTGATGTTTGAACACCTTTTAAAATTAATTTATTGGGATTTCCCTGGTGGTCCAGTGGCTAAGACTCCGTGTTCCCACTGCAGGGGGCCCTGGGTTCCAGCCTTGGTCAGGGAACTGGATCCCACATGCTGTAACTAAGAGTTCATAGGCTGCAAGTAGAGATCTGGTGTGCCCCAGGGAAGACCCAGTGAAGCCAAATAGTATATAAATAAATGTTTACCAATACTTTATCTATTTTTGGCTGCACTTGTCTTCACTGCTGCACTTGGGCTTTCTCTAAATGCAGTGAGTGGGGGTTCCTCTTCATTGTGGCTTGCCAGCTTCTCATTGCGGTGGCTTCTCTTGTTTCAGAGCGTGGGCTCTAGAGCACAGGCTCAGTAGTTGTGGCTCATGGGCTTAGTTGCTCTGCAGCCTTTGGAATCTCCTCCGACCCAGGGATCGAACCTGTGTCCCCTGCGTTGGCAGGTAGATTCTTAACCACTGGACTACCAGGGAATCCACCATTTTTAGCCTAACAAAACACAGCAATTTCTTTTGATTTGATTTCTTAAAAAAAAAAAAAAAGATGAAGACCTGGGATTTGAGGCAAGTGCTGGAATGTTTGTTCACCAGTACAGGTGGGGATTTTCTGAGCTTAAGGCTCTGCTATGCAAGGTTTGAACATGCTCCCCAGAGGAAGCAGCTTTGAGAAGGCTAGGCTCACCTGGAGGAACCTTCTCAGCAAAAGACTGAAGTCTGCCTTGAGATGAGGGTGCCGTTTTGGGGGTGAGCTCATTCTAAGTCCAAAGGTGTGTTGAGGTAGGTAGGTCCCCCCAAGAGCCAGGCTCTACATCTGCATGAGTCATCCAGCCTCCGGGAGCCTGCCACCAGGGCTGGGCGAGGCTCTGACATCCCTGGGCAGGGCCTGCCATGTGGACTGGCAGGGCTGTGTTTCCAGCCCGTCCTGAGGCTCCTGGGACCTGTGACAGGATCAAGGAGGGAAGCCACCTCGTGGCCTCGGGACTGTTTGGTTGAGAAGCCTCCAGTATGTAAGAAGCCATGGGAGGAAGAGACCTGGAGCTTCAATATCTTTGAGGAGAAGGAGAATTCAGCTTTGGACATGCCCTGTCTTAAGGCTTTGATGGGGGAGGAGGGTTACATTTCCCTGTTCCAGCAGTTTCAGACTGCTGAAACTCATGTGGTCTCCTGCCCAGCTGCTGGGGAGCTTCCCTGGACAGTAGCACTGAGCCGCAGGGGAGACCGATGGACGGGGAGTGAGGTTTCAGCCTTGACCTCAGGGCAGCCCTTGAGTTGATTACCACACGGTTCTTATCTGTTCAGACTTTCTTGGGACAGAGTCAGCCATCCAACAGGAAGGTTTGGGAGGGGGTATTGGGAACATGGCCTGTGCGTGAGGGAGGGTAGTCTTGAGGGACATTCCCCCTCCAGCCCACTCTGGACCCCCCTGGCCTCTGTGCAGTGGGCTGGGAGAGAGCACTGAGGATCCAGGGGTGGGCAGTGACAACCCTTTAGCTCAGCAGCAGCACTCACCGCCCTTCCCCTCTCCTCCCAAATCCCCTCTTTCTCAGGAAAGAAGAGTGGTATGTCTGCTCGGAGGATGACTGTAACTTGTCTGTATCTCCTGACTGCAGGACACTGGTCAGTTTAAGAGGGGCAAACCCTGGGGACTGGCTCTCCTGTCCCCCTCCCCTGGCTGGATAGGAGACCCTGGAAACGCACCCGTCCATGTGTGTGGTCACCTCATCTACAGAGGCCCCCCCCCAGTGTGGCAGGGGAGGCTTGTGGCTATTTCCACATTGAAAGATGCTGGAGCCATGGGCTCTCCATGTTGAAAAACAACCAACCTTACACCCTACACAAGAAGCGATCAGAAAAGAATCTAGCCCTAAATGCCCAAGGAAGATAATAAGCTTATGGCAAAGCCAGAGTATCAGTGGGGGCTCAGGAGCAAAGATGTCTAAACAGAACCCAGAAAGCATTGTCCTTAGAAGAAATATTGCTGAACAGGACTAGTTACGTTTGAAGACGTGTGTTCATCAAAACATGCCATTAGGAGGGAAAAGGAAGCCCTAGATTGGGATAGATGTTTGCAACGCACGTCAACAAAGGACTCAGACTGAGTAAAGGACTATTAGAAATACACAGGAAAGAGATAAACTACTGGATTTTAAGACGGGCAGAGAATTGGCCAGGTGCTCCACAGAGATATGCAAATGGCTGGTGGTGTGAAAAGGCACCAGCCTCATCCATCCTTTGGGACAGGCCAGGGACCTGTCACTGCAGTCCCAGTGGAAGAGCTGGAAGACAAAGGAGCCTGAGACTGTCTTCCAGCCTCCCCCCACCCGCTATGCCTGGTCCCACAACCCCACCTGCCCTCCCCACCTGCCTGGACCACAGCAGCAGCATCCATGTTGGTCCCCACCATCCCCTCTTTAGTCTCTTCTCCAGCCTGCAGTGAGAGGTCACTTTAAAAACAGAAGTCAGAACGTTTTGTCTTCCCCTCGACTCAGAGGAGCTCCAGTGCTACCTACTCAAGCTCCCAGGGCCCTGTGCGATGTCGCCCTCTTTCCCGCCTGCTATGCCTTGAATGCACTCTGGAGGGCGCTGCTGTCCACCCGGCATCCCAGGACCCCCTGCCCTCCCTCTGGCGCCCCCTGACCACAGTCCTGAGAAGCCATGTGACTTGCTTTGACCCATGAAATGTGGAAGTTCATCCATTGCCTTGATTAGAGTTGAAGAACCAGCAAAGGCTTCCCCTCTCTCTGCATTGGCGACTGGCAGGGCTCCATCCAGGCAAGGGCTGCCCCACCAGCTGTCCTGAGGGAAGACGACAGTGGTGCGAGTCACGGTGGCCGGCTCTCAGCAGACACATGGGGTGAGAGCGGAATGGGCCACGTGTTTCCAAGTATGGGCTGGTGCCAGCCTGTCCTGATCCACGCATGTGCAAGCTCATACCTGCTTCAGGGGACTTGCCCCCACTACCTCTCCTTCTCCTCCTCCTGTTCCTCCAGGTACTTGTGCCAGAAACACGTGTGAACTACTCCATTCCTTTCTTACCACATTCTAAAATTTTTTATTTATTTTAATTGGAGGCTAATTGCTTTACAATATTGTGGTGGTTTTTGCCACCCAACACAGCCATGGGTGTACATGTGTTCCCCATGAACCCCCCTCCCACCTCTCTTCCCATCCCATCCCTCAGGGTCATCCCAGTGCACCAGCCCTGAGCACCCTGTCTCATGCATCAAACCTGGACTGGCAATCTATTTCACATATGATAATATACATGTTTCAATGCTATTCACTCAATCCTCAAGCTGCAAATTCCAAGTTCACTGGGTCCAAAAACATATCGAATGCCTCAGACAAGCAGAGCCAAAGCAAGGCAAGGGGATACAGAATGATTCCATTTATATAGCATTTAAGAACAGATAAAACTGTAATGTTTGGTGAAACCTATGTAGATTGTTTTTTAGTTCTGTTTTTATTACTATTTTAAAGTTGTATTTATTTTTGGCTGCACTGGGTCTTCGTTGCCGCGGGGCCTTTCTCTGAGTTGCAACGCACGAGGGCTACTCTGTGGTTGCGCTGCCCAGGCTTCTCATTGCAGTGGCTTCTCTTGTTGAGGCTCTCTGGCTCCAGAGTCTGGGCTCAGTGGTTGTGGCACACAGTCTAAGCTGCTCTGCCATGTGTGGGATCTTCCAGGACCAGGGATCAAATCCACGTTCCCTGAATTGGCAGGAGGATTCTTAACCACTGGACCACCAGGAAAGTTCCTAGTTATACAGCAAAGTACTTCAGTTTTATATATATATATAATGTTGTTGTTCAGTTGCCCAGTCATGTCTGACTCTTTGCTACTCCATAGACTGCAGCACACCAAGCCTCCTTGGCCCTCACCATCTCCCGAAGTTTGCCCAAGTTCATGTCCATTGCATCAGTAATGCCATCCAGCGATCTTATCCTCTGACAACCTCTTCTCCTTCTGTCATCAATACTTCTAGCATTAGGGACTTTACCAATGAGTTTGCATCAGGTGACCAGAATACTGGAGCTTTGGCTTCAGCATCAGTTCTTCCAGTGAGTATTCAGGGTTGATTTCCCTTAAGATTAACTTGTTTGATCTCCTTGCTATCCAAGGGATTCTCAGGAGTCTTCTCCAGCACCCCAGTTCAAAGGCATCAATTCTTTGGCGCTCTGCCTTCTTAATAATCCAGCTCTCACAAGTGTACATGACTACTGGGAAGACTATCAGTTCAGTTCAGTTCAGTTGCTCAGCTGTGTCTGACTCTTTGTGACCCCATGGACTGCAGAATGCCAAGTTTCCCTATCCATCACCAGTCACGGGGACTGCTCAAACTCATGTCCATCGAGTCACTGATGCCATCCAACAATTTTATCCTTTGTTGACCCTTTATCTTCCTGCCTTCAATCTTTCCCAGCATCAGGGTCTTTTCCAATGAATCAGTTCTTTCAGTCAGAGGGCCAAAGGGTTGGAGTTTCAGCTTCAGCATCAGTCCTTCCAATGAATATTCAGGACTGATTTCCTTTAGGATGGACTGGTTTGATCTCCTTGCAGGCCAAGGGACTCTCAAGAGTCTTCTCCAACATCACAGTTCAAAAGCATCAATTCTTCCATGCTCAGCTTTCTTTATAGTCCCAACTCTTACATGCATATGTGACTACTGGGAAAACATAGCTTTGACTAGACAGACCTTGGTTGGTAAAGTAATGTGCCTGCTTTTTATTTTATTTTTTTAATATTTATTTATTTTTTCTTTAATTAATTTTTATTTTTTAGTTTGTTTTGCTTATAATACTGTATTCGTTTTGCTACACATCGACATGAATCAGCCACGAGTGTACATGGACTCCCAATCCCGACCC
>SJXQ01004969.1:48246-129122 GCA_006408695.1 Aepyceros melampus | reverse complement strand
AATTTTCCACAGTTTACTGTGATCCACACAGTCAAAGGCTTTGGCATAGTCAATAAAGCAGAAATAGATGTTTTTCTGGAACTCTCTTGCTTTTTCCATGATCCAGCAGGTGTTGGCAATTTGATCTCTGGTTCCTCTGCCTTTTCTAAAACCAGCTTGAACATCAGGGAGTTCACGGTTCACGTATTGCTGAAGTCTGGCTTGGAGAATTTTGAGCATTACTTTACTAGCATGTGAGATGAGTGCAATTGTGTGGTAGTTTGAGCATTCTTTGGCATTGCCTTTCTTTGGGATTGGAATGAAAACTGAACTTTTCCAGTCCTTTTCCAGTGGCCACTGCTGAGTTTTCCAAATTTGCTGGCATACTGAGTGCAGCACTTTCACAGCATCATCTTTCAGGATTTGAAACAGCTCAACTGGAAATTAGAGATACCAAGGGAACATTTCATGCAAAGATGGGCTCAATAAAGGACAGAAATGGTCTGGACCTAACAGAAGCAGAAGATATTAAGAAGAGGTGGCAAGAATACACGGAAGAACTGTACAAAAAAGATCTTCACGACCCAGATAATCATGATGATTGATGACTAATCTAGAGCCAGACATCTTGGAAGGTGAAGTCAAGGGGGCCTTAGGAAGCGTCACTGTGAACAAGCTAGTGGAGGTGATGGAATTCCAGTGCAGCTGTTTCAAATCCTGAGAGATGGTGCTGTGTGTTTATGACACTATTTTTGTTTTGGAGGCAGGGGGGTCTCTGCCTATTAGAATGTAAACTCCACAAGGGCAGGAATTTCATCTGTTTTGTTCATTACCATATCTTTAGCGCTCAGTTGCTGGCATATACCAGGCACTCAATAAATAGTTGTTGTTGTTCATTCACTAAGCTGCGCCTGACTCTTTGCAACCCCACGAACGGTCGCATGCCACCTTTCCCTGTCCTTCATTGTCTCCCGGAGTTGGCTCAAATTCATGTCCATTGAGTTGGTGATGCCATCTAACCATCTCATCCTCTGCTGTTCTCTTCTCCTTTTGCCTTCAATCTTTCCCAGCATCAGGGTCTTATCTAATCAGTCTCTTCACATCACTCAAACAAACCAAAGGAGAGGGACTTCCCTGGTCCAGTGGTTAAGAATTTGTGCTTGCATTTCAGAGGGCGTGGGTTCAATCCCTGAGCACGGAACTAAGATGTCGCATGCCATGTGGTATGGCCAAAATAAATAAATTAAAAAATAAAAATAAATTCAAATGAAAGGGAGCTATCCTTAATGTTTTTATGGTTCAGTTAGAGAAGTCAAACGTCTCATTGGAAAAAAAAGGCAAAGAGAATGAATGCTAAATTTACAAGAAATGTATAAAAGTATCTAAATAACACATGGAAAACGTTTAAAATCTCAAACCTATCTGAAGACCCTGGAAAATGAAAATGCCCTTCTCCCCAGAGTTCTGCTTGTAAGAAGTTATTCCAAGGAAGCAAGCATTAATATCTGTAGAAATCTGTGGTTATGTTATTTCGTAATAAAAAGTTGAAAGTACCAAAGAGGCCGAACTTATTTAGCATAATAGGATATTTTGGATGAGGGGCCTGGGGTTCAAACGTAAACATTCCCGGAGCCCACACTTGCTTTTAGTCTGTGGATGTCGGGTTGGTGGAGGCGGTAGGGCCAGGGAGCTACACAGGAGGCTGAGGAGTTTCCTCTGAGATACACGGCATCACTGACTCCATGGACGTGGGTCTGGGTGGACTCCGCGAGCTGGTGATGGACAGGGAGGCCTGGCGTGCTGCGATGCATGGGGTCGCAGAGTCGGACACGGCTGCGCGACTGAACTGAGCTGAACTGATGAGGGACTCGAGCTGAGACCCGCGGAGAGAGGCTCAGGAACGTAAACCTCGGCTGGAGAAACCCGCAGGGCGCCCGCCGGTGGGCGGGCTGCGTCAGTGGCGGGTGCGGGTGCCAGGCTACAGGGACATGAGGTCGCCTCCGTCCGCGCTGGCGGGGGCGGCCGAGGCGGGCGAGGCCCGAGCTCGCACGGCGGGCGGGCGGGCGCCTGCTGCTCTGCGGCCGGCTGCGTGTGCTGCGCTCGCCGCTCGGCCGCGGCTGGCTCGCTGGGACCCCGTGGCTGGGGCCCACCTGCTCCTCTGCCCGTGGGATTTCCAGGCGAGCGTGCTGAGTGGCTGCTGTTTCCTCCTCCCGGGACCGTCCTGATCCAGGGTCGATCCCTGGAGCAGCCTGGGAGTGCAGAACGGCGGCCGGACACCGGAGCACCTCTGGGACGGGCAGCGGTTCTGGGGCTCCCCTGATGCCTCAGTGGGTGAAGAATCCGCCTGCAAAGCAGGAGACCCTGGTTCCATCGAAGACCCTCGTAGAAAGGAAAGGCTGCCCACTCCAGTATTCTGGTCTGGAGAGTTCCATGGACTGTATAGAGTCCACGAAGAGTTGGACACAACTGAGTGACTTTCACTTTCACTTTCTAGGACATTCTGAGATGAGGCGGAGTATGAATGTACATGTGACCTCTTCTGACCACCGAGGTGGAGCAGGCTCAGGATATAATGCTAAGTGGTCGACAGTGTCTGTGATTTACATTTTCTCCATCACATGTGAGCATAAGAGATTTCATGTACCTTTTTTAAAGAATTTTTAATTTTTATTTGAAATAACAATGTAATAGGTAGACAGTATACAGCTACTCATTGTGCACCAAGAATTTTTTCTCACAGAGCAGTGATGGATTCCACCCGAACTATCTGTCCCAGAGGACATAGCCTTCCTCTCATGGATATCAGAACCTTCTTTGCCTTTTCATTTGCCCTGCATTTGGAAGTGCAATAAGCTGAAGAGCAGCATATGCCGAATGTATAATACTCTATCTGCTGAGTCACTTCAGTCGTGTCCGACTCTGTGCGACCCCAGAGACGGCAGCCCACCAGGCTCCCCCGTCCCTGGGATTCTCCAGGCAAGAACACTGGAGTGGGTTGCCATTTCCTTCTCCAATGCATGAAAGTGAAGTCGCTCAGTCGTGTCCGACTCTTAGCGACCTCATGGATTGCAGCCTACCAGGCTCCTCCGTCCATGGGATTTTCCAGGCAAGAGTACTGGAGCGGGGTGCCATTGCCTTCTCCCATGTACCTTTTTTTAAAGTACGCATGAAGCTTTTATTTTTATTGAAAGTCCAAACGAATGAACTGGCAATTATTAGAGCTCAGCAAGGTTTCCAGGCTAAAAGGACCGACATAAATAATTATCAGTAGCCTTTCTCGACAAATATCACGGCATCACTTACATGTGGAATCTAAAACAATGATGCAAATGAACTTATTTACAAAGTAGAAACAGACTCACAGATACTGAAAACAAGCTTGTGATTACCAAGGAGGAGAGCGATGGGGGAGGGATAGAGTGAGAATTTGGGATTAACAAGCACACACTGCTGTACGTAAAACAGATCACTCACCTACTGTGGAGCACAGGAAACCATACACAGCACCGTGTAGAAACCTATAGTGGGAAAGATCTGAAAATGTGCGTCTACGTGCATAACTGCATTATTTTGCTGTGTATCTGAATCATTGTAAATCAACTAGGAAGTGTGAAGTGAAAGTTGCTCAGTCATGTCAAAGAGTCATGTCCGACTCTTTGCGACCCCACGACTGTAGGCCACCAGGCTCCTCTGTCCATGGAATTCTCTAGGCAAGAACACTGGAGTGGGTGGCCATGCCGTCCTCCAGGGAATCTTCCCAACCCAGGGATCTAACGCAGGTCTCCCGCATTGCAGGCAGATTCTTTACTGTAGTTCAATAAAAAATAGTAAAAAAGCCTTTTTTATATTTTCTCTACATGAGCAGTAATCAACTGAACAATGAAAGAGAAAACTGAAGGGCTCGTGAGGGACTGACCGGATGGAAGGGAGGCCTCGTGTCTCATCGATCAGTCTAGGCTTAGAAGTGTGTGCCTGTGTGCAGCAAATCCCTATCAGTGTTTTCAGAGTTACATAAACTTGTTTAAATTCCCTTTCTGTCAAGAGTAGAAGGATATTACATCTCAGAAACATATATATTAAAATTTTAAACATATTTTTCTTTATAGGGTCTCTCCTTCACCAGAGCATTTTGAGGGTTTCTGTATTCCAGAAACCTGGGGATGTCTTTTCCGGCCAGGTTATCATGACCACTCTTGTGATCAGGTATCAGACAAGGGCAATAACAGCACCAACTATTGTGAAAAGTTTGGAAGTTAGTTTTTTCCTGGGTGGCTTAGACTTTTAGGGTATAGAATCTTGGGGTATATTGTTTGATGACCCCAGCATCATGAGCTGCATGAGGTCTCGTCATTTTCCAGGCTATTGCAGTGGGCTATAGGTTTCTCCCACTTGAGTAGCTTATAACAGCTACATTTCTCATATTTACTCACCCCAGTGGAATAGCATAAAAAGTGTATGAATTTTGATCCCGAATTTTAAAAACAGGCAATAAATGTCTAAATAAAAAATTCAGGAAGGATATTAATAGTACCAAGATATCTGGAAGGATATTAATTTTTTATCACTATGTTCTTTAGTATTATCCACATACTTATTGGCCCTTAAAAAAAAACAAATAAGAGAAGGACCCATCGTTAGTATTTCAACCTGAAAACCAGTGTTTTCACAGGTTAATGTACTAATGGCAGGCGCCTGGAGTCATGTACATTATTTTCCGCATCTCTCTCTCTCCTTTTGAAATATTTTTAGATTAAATTTTAAGAAGCTTAATAGAAAATAGAAAACAAATGCTTTCTAAAAGCTTGATACTCAAGATGCATGAGTGTTCTGTATGTTTTCTACGGAACATCTTTAACCTCCATGTCCATCTCAGGAGGTGGGTTTAGGGAAGTCACATAAGTTCTTTAAATTCCCAACACAGAGAAGGAGGATGTGAACCCACGCAGTGCACTGCCAGAGTTTCTGTGCTGAATAACTGCGTCTTGGTGCCTTTCCCCCCAGCTATAACGGTGCATGTCGGAATGGTGTGATTACAGCGCGTTAGGCGTCCCTGGTGGCTCAGTGGTAAAGAATCTGCCTGCTGGTGTCGGAGATGCTGCTTCCATCCCTGGGTCGGGAAGATCCCCTGGAGAAGGAAATGGCAACCTTCCCCTAGAGAAGGAAATGGCAACCTTCTCCAGTCTTCTTGCCTGAGAAATCGCATGGAAAGAGGAGCTTGGCGGGCCACAGTCCACGGGGTTCCAGAGTCAGGCATGACTTAGCGACTAAACAACAACCCCCCAAATGTCTTCATTTATGGTTTTTGGACACTGTCCAGATTTTCTGTCCTGAATAGTGTTATTTGTGATCAGCTGACATCAAGCAGTCCAGAAGAGTGGTTAAGAGCGCAGTGTCTGGAGGTATCGTGACAGGCTCCCCTCATTCCAATCTCAGCTTTCCCCCTTACTACCTGTGTGACCACGGGTGGTATCTCACCTCCCTGGGCACCTGTTCCCTCGTTGGTAGAGCAGATAATAATAGTGTCGACCTCACAGAATTGCTGTGAGGGCTCAGTGGGTTAAATTTGGATAAAACTAACATGGTGTGCTAGGGACTTTGTAAGCACTTTATATGTAGGTTATTTTTTATTTGAATTTAATGTTTATTGGGGTTTAGTTGCTTTTCATTGCCGTATCAGTTCGTGCTGGGCAGCAAAGTGAACCAGCCACGTGTATACACGCATCCCCGCTTCGCTGGGTTTCCTTCCCGTCGAGTCACCACAGAGCAGTGAGTGGAATTCCCTGGGCTCTACGGTAGGATCTCGTCCGTTACGTGTTTTATACACAGCAGTGTGTGTGTGAACCCCAATCTCCCAGTTCATTCCCCCTACCCTTCTCCCCCCCTGGGGCCCATGTGTTTGCTCCCTATGTCTGTGTCTCTATTTCTGCTTTGTGAAGACAGATTGTTAATATTAGTTGAGTCAAAGAGCAGGCAGCATTCTGGGGCTTCACATAATCACTAATTTCACTCGTGCCCCATAAATGAGATTGTTCAGAAGGTGTGCCCTTGGGTTGTTGAGAACGTCTCAGGGTGTGGAAATATCTCTCCCATCCCCCCAATGGTCGAAGCTGCTAGATGAGACACAGTCTGCATGGGGAGGAACTGAGAAAGCTAACTTTCCAGGGGCCATTTCCTGAAGACTTGTCTCCTCTGGGGCTCAGAGAAGCCTAATTAGAAGCTTGGGGCCTGATTAGAGATGCCCAATCAGTGGCAAATTCCCACACCCCGGTTTTCTAATTGCCTTCCTGGAGCACCCAGAACAGGACAGACATCTAGGCTTCTGTGAATGTCGCGGCTTGCGAGCTGCAGGCGCTCAAGATGTTTATTCGTCTTGTCTCCAAAAGCCACGTTCGGACCTCATGTCACCTTCCGCTCCCATCCAGCCTCGTCTTCCAGGAAAGGAGCTCTTGGTCCTGCCGAAGGTAAGTATGGCCAAATCAGATCAGAGAGGAAATGAACCACAGTCCAGATTCAAAACATACTTGACAAGCTTGAATCTTGGTTTCCTCTCATTGCAAAAGGGGTCCTCTGTCTTTTCTTTGGAGAGCAGGGTCAGAGCCAGTGTGGTTTGCGGGGAGCACAGCATGCTGGGAGCTGGGGTGCTTCTCTCTTGCAGGGATGTGGGACACAGCATCCTTGGGTCTCAGTCCCCTCATCTGTGTCATGGGACTGATAATGCATCTCCTACCTCCTCCAAGCGAGTGTTTTGAGAATCAGAGACAAGGTAGGTGAGACCGTATGGAAGACTAGGGAGGCTGTTTCAGCTAAGGGGTTATACTGAGAAAAGGGAAAGAGCAAGAAGCATCTCTCGTTGAATATCTAAGAAACTTGTAAAACTCCGGTAGGTATTTGGAATGTGATGGTACTGACATGATAAGGAGAGCTGGAAATGATAGGCAGGCTCTAAAGCAGAATGAGCTCCTTCGTGGGAGAATAATGTCCTCATCGTGGGAATTGTTCCAGCCCCATAAAGTGGTTGGAAGGGGTCACCATTAGCTCAAAGGTCAGCCATTAGAGATGCCCCATGTGGGCTTTCTGCTGTGGGTCAGAGGGAAATCTTGGGTCCTTCTAGACTGGAGCCCATGCAGTTACTTCTTTCGAGTGCTCACTGTGCTAGTCGCTCAGCTGTGTCTGACTCTTTGTGACCACTTGGACTGTAGCCCTCCAGGCTCCTCTGTCCATGGAATTCTCCAGGCAAGAATAGTGCAGTGGGTAGCCATTCCCTTCTCCAGGGGATCTTCCTGACCTAAAGCATAGAGAATTGAGGCCTTTCTTTAAGGACTGATCAACTGGGTGCTGATTTTGGGAGAAACTCTAAGGAGGTTGAAAGTGAAAGTGCTAGTTGCTCAGTCATGTCCAACTCTTTGTGACCCCAAGGACTGAAGCCCTCCAGGATCCTTTGTCCATGGAACTTTCCAGGCAAGAGTACTGCAGTGGGTAGCCATGCCCTTCTCCAGGGGATCTTCCTGACACAGGGATCAAACCTGGGGTCTCCGGCATTGCAGGCAGATTCTTTACCATCTGAACCCCCAGGGAAGCCCTAAGGAGGTTAGAGGGTGAAAAACTCCACCCAGGGCTAGAGAGGCCTGCTGACACTTTGCAGGGCTGGTCCTATGCAGGTGTCCCATCATCAGAACTCCTCTCCCCTCCCATCCCCCTTTGCCAGGGTCAGCTCATCTATTCTCATCACTCTCCAATAGGCAGAGGGCTTGAGGTGCTCTGGGACACAGAAGAGCTAAGATTTGGAAAAGGAGGCGCAGTCCAGACAGTAGAAAGAGCGTCTCGCCAAGCTGCATGCGGGAGGCCTGTCACTCCCAGCATTTTCTGCTGGTGTTCGCTTCTTGGGCAAGACCCTCCTCATCTCCGGACCTCTTTTTCTCATCTCTGTTCCATCTGTCTGAAGTCCAAAGGGCAGAGCTGTGACCGTCAGAGACTCCTGTAATTTCCAAGAGTCTCCTGCACTCTCTGCCCAGAGAGCAGAAGAGGCAGAGAGAGCAGGCAGTGATGAAGTGTGAGATGTGAGGTCAGTGTTTGGAGTGAATGTATGTGGAGCTCTAGAAGTTGATTGTGGGGTCACAGAGTGAGGGAGAACTCAAGATTTCCACTTTCCAGATCTCCCGCCTACGCCGCCAAGCTCCCACCTTCAGGTGGGGGCGCCTGTATCCCTATGACCGCCGTGCTGAGGGGCTGGGAGATGAGGTGGAGGGGCTCTGAGGTCTTCTTCCTAGCTATGTGGTCTTTGCACAAGTCAGGTGACCTCTCCAAGCCCCAACTGCCTCACTTCAAAACGGGCTATGTGAAGACCAGACGGGATCATGGGAGGACAGGGTTTTAAAGCGAGGGGTCACGAGAGTCGTCTGTCATCTGGGAAGGGGCGTTCGTGCCTTCCATGGCTTGCAGTAGAGCCTGTCTTTGTTGGGAACGCATGCCTTTTCTTCTCATCCTCGAGCACCGCTGTGACTTGGGTGTTATTCTCATCCTTCTTATTCACGACACAACTGAAGTTCAGGTAATTTGCATGATGGCTGGGACTTGACCCCAGTGTGATAGAACTTCAAAGCATTCTAATTCCACGACACCATGCTGGTTCTGCCCTATTTTTTGGTGAGTCTTGCTGGAGATTACTTTCCTATGTATAAGTTTAAATTCAACTAGAAAATGACCAACTAAAGTTTTCTTCTAAACAAATTTCTGAGAAGAAGAGGAGCTCTTAAACAGTCTCTTTTCATCTCTAGATTGAGCTACTTTTTACCTGAACACAGAGTGTTGGTGTAAGAAGCAGTTAAGTTTCTTTTTCTCCCACCACTTAATCATCCTTAAGACCCAAGTCTGCCCTGACACCTTGAGTGGCAAACGGTCTTGTACCTCATTCCTTTATTCCTTTTTCCTATGAAGTTACCACAAGCAGACGAGGCCAGTTGTATTCTTGTGGCCCAGGGAGGATCATTGTCATCTAATATTTGTTTAGTTCTGTATATTCATCACTGCAACCCCAGTAGACAGCATACTGCTTAGCATAGAATACAAAGGAAGATCCTTTAGAAAGCTTAGTTGCATATTTCCAGCTGAGAGAAATGGCTGCATAAATTTAGGCACATTGTACAGTCTTTTTACCTTACCATTAAAAATAACTTTCAACCTGACTTGGAGGATCTAGGCGGTTTAGCCTTGCTGAGCTATGTAAACACTCTTCAGATCCACAGCTCTGCATTTTCCAGTGTGAGTTATTATAAAGCTGGCATCGGGGTCCTGCTAACAATCCCTTCCAAGTGCAGACTTATTACTTTGAGAATCATCTTCCCATATATTTTCTCTATTAGCCCATAGTAGCCTCTTGGCTCCTAGTTCAGTACATTAAACACCAAAATCTGCTGGGTTCTTCGCTTCAAAAACCCTTGTTAGTGTTCTGAGATTTCGTGGTGGTTTGGGGGCAGTTAATAATCCCAGAGAGCGATCAGTCTGGAGGTCTCTCTCCGTTAGCTTTGGAATGTGTGAATGACCTGGATGTCTTGGTGGTGGTGTTCAGTAGTTAATGCATCGGGGTCCTGCTAACAATCCCTTCCAAGTGCAGACTTATTACTTTGAGAATCATCTTCCCATATATTTTCTCTATTAGCCCATAGTAGCCTCTTGGCTCCTAGTTCAGTACATTAAACACCAAAATCTGCTGGGTTCTTCGCTTCAAAAACCCTTGTTAGTGTTCTGAGATTTCGTGGTGGTTTGGGGGCAGTTAATAATCCCAGAGAGCGATCAGTCTGGAGGTCTCTCTCCGTTAGCTTTGGAATGTGTGAATTAGATGACCTGGATGTCTTGGTGGTGGTGTTCAGTAGCTAAGTTATGTCCGACTCTTTTTGTGACCCCATGGACTGTAGCAGCCAAGCTCCTCTGCCCATGGGACTTCTCGGGCTAGAAAACTGGCATGGGTTGCCATTTCCTTCTCCAGGGGATCCTCCCCTCCCAGGGATCGAACTTGCGTCTCTAGCATTGTCAGGCAGATCCTCTTACCACTGAGCGACTAGGGAAGCCCAGCTGTGTTGGCCAATATAAAAATGAAGCTGTGAGTCTTGCACAGACATGAGTAACGTGGGGGAAAGATAACCTAGAGTTCGTGGTCCCCCAGGAAGTGTCTGGAAGTGAGATGTTTCTGTGTCCAGCAGCAAATAGGTCACAGATCACTGAGAAAGTGCAGTCCTGACGTGGCTCAGTACCATGGAGCGTGGTGGGTTTATGATGATGTGGAGGATTCCTTTTCTTTCTGTGCATCCTCAAAACCCAGCAATTTCAGCTATTTTGTGGGCTCCAAAAATAGGAAGCTGCTGTTTCACTGTTCCACTCATATTTCCCCAGCAGCTTAGTTTATCTAAATTGCCTGGGACCAAATACTTTCCTCTGAGGCTGCAGTGATCCATGGTTCTTCTCCTTGCCTAGAGATTTTGTGCAGCTGCTGTTGGTTTTCTCCAACGATAACATTAGGAAATCAATTGGCTACTCTACCTAGACTTATCAATCATTTTGGACCAGTTCAGGAGTTTAGACAAGGCATCACAAGGAGAGGTGGAACTCGTCCTGGAGAGAACAAACTTTCTAGCCCCTCTGAAGATCAGCAAACACTCACCAACCTGGGTTTTCTCCAACATTTTCCTCCGCCCATTGAAAAGCAGATGTACCTGGTGCTCAGAAGGATGATACTGAAGCGATAGGTACCCACTGCTATGTCTAAAATGGCTGAACAGAATGGCCTCGTGTGTCACACAGGGAGCTCCGCGTGATGTTATGAACAACCTCAATGGGAGGAGAATTAGGGGAAGAATAGGGACATGTGTATGTGTAGCTGACCCACTGGGCGGTACATGTGACACTCACCCAACACGGCTAATCAGCGATACTCCAGTGTAAAGTAAAAAGTTGAAGAAAAGAAACACACACGCAGATAGAGTATGCCAGGGGTTGGGAGGCCCGCCATGCTTTTCACAGTTTCAAGGTGCAGTCCTGGGTCACCAGCCTAGAGTCTGGTTTATGGAGATGTCAGGATCGGACCGCAGTAGCACAGACCTGGAGCCCTCCCCGAGCTGTCCATCCGCTGCCCGGACCATCTGCCTTTCTTCATCACCCCTCGTTGGGTCTGATTTAGACTGAACCGCTGTGGGTGCACTGCCTTTCCAGAATCCATTTGGCAAAGGCCTCCGGCGGCACTGTTATTGGTCTGATGGCTGTGTGTTCGGACGATCTTGGCTTCTGGCAAACAGGCGATTTTATTTTGTATTTATTTATTCATCAATATCTCTTTCCGGAAGAGATTTAAAGTGGCTTATCAAAATGTATAACATGTAGCAAGATAGTAAATAAACAATGAGGAATGAGACTTGGGCAAAGCAAAAGAACAGGGAGGGACTGGTGAGGAGGCAGGAGCGGGGCTGGCCACATGACCTTGCTCTCGCCACTTAAACCTGCGCTGGAGGGGACGGCTCCTGGTGGCGGCACGTTCTTGATTGGAGTTTAGTTCTGATGGGAGTCCTGGGCATGTGGTCTGCCTCACAATCCTGCAGACAAGGCAGGACCAATAAAGATGATACTGCAAAGAGGAGAACATGTGCAGTGTTTTCAGAGCTGTGGTCAGTTTCCAAAATTTTTATTTAATTTGTGTTACTCTCCTCTTTGCCCAAATGTAGAGAGTAATGCTTGTAAAGCCAGTCGAAAGTTCTGGTTGTGGTGAAAGGTGCTCACTAGACGGTAACTCATCACCATCCTTGTGAGCTGTTGGCAGCATGACCTTGAAGTCCAGCAGACCTTGGTTCAAACCCAGCCTGGTGGTTTGTCGTTGTTTAGTATCTGAATCGTGTCTGACTCCTTTGCTGCCCCCTGGACTGTAGCCCCAGGCTCCTCTGCCCATGGGATTTCCCAGACAAGAACACTGGAGTGGGGGGCCATTTCCTTCCCCACGATCTTCCTGACTCAGGGATCAAACCTGCGTCTCCTGCAATGGCAGGCAGACTCTTGAGCCCCAGGCAAGTCCGGTGGTTTACCTGAACCGAACTGCTTCGTCTCTGCAAGCCTCTATTTGCCCATCTGTAAGTAAAGACAGGCACGGTCTCAGTGTTGGGGGTACTGTGAAAGGTCAGTGAGGCCTCACGTAGAACAGAGTCTCACCCAAAGCGACCGCTGTTTTAATGCCATGCTTCCTTGCGGCTATTAGTACACGCCCTTTCCCTCCTTTGTGGGACTTTTAAGAGAGAAGAGAAGTCCTCACACTATAGCACAGGACACAGCGGTTGGGGTCACGGAGTCCCGTCTGGTCCTATGAGGACACAGATCCAGAGATGGGAGGAGAGCTGCTTGAGTTCCTTACCCCTTAGTGGCAGACAGCGGGCGTCCGTGCAGGCCTCCAGACGCCGCTTCCGACCTTCCCTTGTGCACTCTTGCTGGCTCAGCACCATCAGTGGCCCCTCCCCACCAAGACGCTCCGCTCCCCAGGCGACCAGCTCCTCCCTCAGAGGAGATCTCGAAGTGTCTCTCAGGGGGAGTGGTGGGAAGTGGTGGGACTGGCTCACGTCTCCCCTCTCCCGGGGCTGCCCAGAGCTGGGCTAGCGTCTCACTTCCTGGGCCAGAGTCACGAGTCATGTGTCAGTTGGTGGAAGCATAGTGAATTTAGAGCCAGAGGGCCTAGTGTGGCCTTGGGAAGCTTGGTTTAACCAGTTGAGCCTCAGTTTACTCAGTAATAAAATGAGGGTAAATTCAGTTTCTGCGTGGCGGAACAGCCCAGTGGCTGAAACATCAGTCTGTAACATTACATGTGTTGAGCGCTGGCTCTGTGCCAGGCAGGCATGTGTATTTCCATGAATTGCCTCTTTTGCCTCGGCAGCACAGCAGGGCTGCTGTTGCTTTTGCAAGCATATTGTGTCTGAGAGTCTAGAGGTCAAACCCCTCGCCCAAGGTCACACAAATAGAAACAACTGAGTTTGGAACAAGCTCTGCCTGTCCTCTGGGCCCACTTTCTCAGCTGCTGTGCTGTATTCTAGCCAACCTTTGCAGTGAGTGGCCTTAGGCTGATTATCGAGCCTCTGACACCTTAGGGGTTTCTCTCTGTGTTAGGAGGTTGGCACTTCTGAACAAAGTTGTCTTCAGGTCTCAGAAGGACCCGAAGAATTCTGTGTGTTGTGGAATGGAAGCGCAGTGGTCCGCTGCTGGTGTCTTTATTTCCTACGTTCGTGCATAAATGATGTGTGCCTGGTCCCCACCATTTCTGCAGAAACGTCCCCTTTTCAATGAGCCTTCCTTGATGAGCCTGCTAACACTCCTCTCCATACTTGGGGTCTCCCAAAGCTCTGTGTGCGTGCGTGTTTCACAGCACTTATCTTCTAGCTTGCTAAAGACTATAGCTCTTTAAAAAAAAATTTTTGTGTATGCCTAGCTCTTCTGCTGGAATGACCACCTCACAAGGGAAAGATCTTTGTCTGTGTTTTCTTCCCAGCAACCAGAAGAGTGCCTCATGCACTGTCAACTCTCAGCAGATTCTTACTGAATAAATAAATGAACACAAGTCTCTCTCTCTTTTTTTCCCTTTTTGGTCAAGAAGATTTGTGTGAATTCCAAGAACGCAGCAAGTCATTGTTTTGGTTGAGAGTCAGTATTATACTGGGCCCTGAGGAAAGAAAAGAACTCCTAAATATTCACATTAGCAGGACTCCAGTGGGGGAGGGGCAAACACCAGACACCAACATTTGTTTCATCATTAGATCAGCTTCTGCCAAATATTGGCCAAAGTTTTATTTTCTTAATTATCTAAAATCCTATGAGAGCTCTCTCAAATTCAGTTTTTGCTTCAAGGATGGAGGACAAAAAGAACACCTTTGAAGTCCGCATTCAGTATTTCCCATTACCCCAGATGACGAGCATCCAAAAGGCACAGAAGCAAGATTGTCTAAATAGTAGGCAAGCCCTCGACCTTTATTAGAATCTAAACTCAGGGTGATGGCTTTGTCCCTTAAGGAGCTTTGCAGGCTAATTCTGGAATGGCTTGCTTGATTCATGATTCTTACCAATTGATAGTGATCTGGCATTTTAAAATAACGGGACAGTTCCTTTGGAGTAAGAGAACGTGGAAACCAGGGCATGTTGCCTGGCAGAAGCAGAGAGGAGGAAGAGGCTTGGGGGCAGCAGCTTGCAGGAGCTTTGGCCGTGCTTGCTCTTCACAGCTCACCTGCCCCCAGCTCTACTGGGTTCATATGCACGTCAAAATAGCCACGCAGAAAGACGGAGTTGATATTAGAACTCCAAGGAGCTGTGGACTTGGAGATAAGATTCCAGAAAATACATGAACCTAGAAGCATGTTATGTTGTTGCAGAATTTAGAAAAAAATAATTCTAAGTGTGTGAGTCAGACCAAGTGTTAGAGTTACGTCCCTCACAGTAGCATCATGCCTTCAGCACTGACATGCTCATTCAGCCAACAAGGATGCTAAGGTTGAGGAAGCTGAATTAACTTGGCCGAGGTCTCAAGGGATGGGAACCAGGGTCTGATTTCAAAGGTCACGTCCTTAGTGCTATACCGCCAGGGTTTCTCCTCACTCTTCGGTGAGGCCGATGACTGTTTCCAGTTCGGAACCTGGAAGAAGTTAGGAATCGCCTGTGAAGCTGCGCTCTAGCTCCGGTTTTGCCTCTTCACTACGAAATCGTGAGCTAGTCATTTTACCCTTTGACCCTCATATTCTTCTCGCGAAAAGCAGGATGAACAAATATGTGCTTGCAAGGATCTCTGCAGAATCCAGTGAAAAAATGTTTGTAGAAACTGTAGAGTGAGGACTTCCCTGGTGGCTCAGTGGTGAAGACTCTGCCTGCCGATGCAGGAGACATGGGTTTGATCCCTGCCTGGGAAGGTCCCGCACGCTACAGAGCAGCTACGCCCACGTGCCACACCTGTTGAGCCTGCGCTAGAGCCTGGGAGCAGCAGCTGCTGAGCCTGCGTGCCCTAGAGCTGGTGCTCCGCAAGAGAAGCCACTGCGACGAGAAGTCCGTGCGCCCGAGCTGGGGGCAGCCCCAGCCTGCCACACCCAGGAAAGCCCGCACCCGGCACCCAAGGCCCAGCACGGCCAAAAATGAATGACATTGCTCAAAACCCGAAAGTGATTTGCTGAGAGTGGTCAGGTCAAGCTGTGTTCATCTTAGTTCACCTTTAATGGGGTTTCATGTTTTGATTTCAGTGGGCAACCTAGGACTCGTGGCAGAGAACGGCACAGTGGTGGCAGGAGTCGTTCTGCTGGGGTTCCGGCTGTCTGCCGAGCTGCGGACGGGTCTCTTCTTCGTGTTTCTGCGCCTCTGTCTCAGCACCCTGGGAGGCAACCTGGGCGTGATGGCGCTGATTCAGAGGGACCCTCGCCTCCAGACTCCCACGTACTTTCTCCTCGGCCACCTCTCCTTCCTGGACATGTGGTGCTCTCCGTTACTGTCCCTCAGCTGCTGGAGGCCTTGCGGACCGAAACGAGGACCATCGCCTTTGAGCGCTGCGCCACCCAGTTCTTCTTCACCCTTTGCGCCAGTACCGAGTGCTTCCTTCTGGCCGTGACGGCCTACGACCGCTGCGTGGCCGCGTGCGAGCCTCTCTATGCCTCGGCCGGGACGCCCCAGACGCGCCGGGGGCAGGTGCCCGGGGCGCGCGGCGGTGCGCCAGTTCCGCGGTCCGCACCGGGGGCGCCTTCTCCATCTCCTCTGCCAGTCGAACCACGTGGATTTCTTCTTCTGTGACCTCCCACCTCTGCTGAAGCTTGCCTGCAGTGCGACCAGGCCGCCAGAACGGGTGATCTACCTTTCTTGGTCATTGCAACCGGTGTTTCGGTGATTCTCACATCCTACCTGTTCATCATCAGGGCCGCTGAAGATCCGTTCAGCTGGTGCAAAGCCAAGACCTTCTCCACCCGCGCTTCTCACATCGCTGCAGTGGCCCTCTTTTTGGGATGCTCATATTCATGTACCTGAAAGGCAACATGGGACAATCTCTCGGGGAGGACAAGATTGTGTCAGTATTTTACACTGTGGTCATCCCGATGCTGAACCCAATGATCTACAGCCTGAGGAACAAGGAAGTGAAGGAGGCTCTGAAGACAGCTCTCAGCAGGATGAAGGTTTCCCAAGTAGAGTAAGACCTGAGCTCCACTGATTCAGAAGCTCCTGCAGATAATCCTTTGGGCTTTTAGCTTCTCTTTGTAATAGAGAAACCAGACCTGATAATTACAAAGACATACAGAGGCAAAAAAAAAAAAAAAAAAAGATTTAGGTTCCAGTAATTGCTTTATTAACTCTGTGACCTTGAGCCAGAAATTCTCTGCCTCAGTTATCACATGAGTAAAAATTACCTAGCTATGATTAAAGCCAGTCTCAAGAGAAATTGAATGTTGAAGGACCTCATAAGTGATAAGATGCTATAAAATGTGAAATTTACTTTTCTGAACCGTCCTGAACATTGCTGATTGTTTTCTCAGCTACACAATTTCTTTTTTCCCATCAAGCTAACATTTGGACCTTGAATACTTACAATACAGTAGCTTCTTGCTCACAGAGTGAGGATAGTTGTCTTCCTTGGTTGTGGGTAGTGGGGTGGAAATCAACCTTGACACAAAGAAACTCTACTCAACATTCAGTCATGTATAATTCAGGCATTTGTCATGGAAGAGTCAAGGGGAAGAAAAATAGAGGAAAGAAAGGGGGAAAAAGATGTGAACTGGAAAATGCTCAAGTTAGTTTATTTCCTGAGATACTGTAGAGGTCCAAGACACTGCAGAAGCAAAGAAAGGTGTAATGACTCGCATTAATTATTGACAACAGTTCAGTCTTGGTGTAAAGCTGACCTGAGCGTGATGGATAACTTTTGAAATATTTCTCGATCACCAAAGGTCAGGATCCCTGTTTTATTTCTGAGCATTGCTCATGGGCCATCTGGCTCAGTTCACTCAAGCTATTTTCTGTTCTCCAGTAATGAAAACCAGCACTTCCACCTCCTACAGGACATTTACTTTATCATCTGCCAACAGATGACTATGAATCTGACCGCCACCTTTTAACTACCTTCACGTCCACTAGAAATATTACTTGGGAAATGTTTCTGTGGAGATTCCACAATCTGATTCATCAATTCAGCAAATATTTATAGATTATCAACTACATATCAGAAATAACACTAAGTTCAGGAAAGAATAGTAAATAAGATAGACATGATTTTTCCTTCATGGAGATTGGAATGCGGGTTATAGATATTGAATCACTACACAGTTGAAAAAGTTGGCTTAAAACTCAACATTCAGAAAACTAAGATCATGGCATCTGGTCCCATCACCACACGGCAAATAGATGGGGAAACAATTGAAACAGTGAGAGAGTTTATTTTTTTGGGCTCCAAAAGCACTGCGGATGGTGACTGCAGCCATGAAATCAAAAGACACTTGCTCCTTGGAAGAAAAGTTATGACCAACCTAGACAGCCTATTAAAAAAAAGAGACATTACTTTGCCAACTAAGGTCCATCTAATCAAGGCTATGGTTTTTCAGTAGTCATGTGTGGATGTGAGAGTTGGACTATAAAAAAAGCTGAGCACCAAAGAATTGATGCTTTTGAACTGTGGTGCTGGAGAAGACTCTTGAGAGTCCCTTGGACTGCAAGGAGATCCAACCAGTCCATCCTAAAGGCAATCAATTCTGAACATTCATTGCAAGGACTGATGTTGAAGCTGAAACTCCAATACTTTGGCCACCTGATGTGAAGAGTTGACTCATTGGAAAAAACCCTGATTCTGGGAAAGATTGAGGGTGGGAGGAGAAGGGGACGACAGAGGATGAGATGGCTGGATGGCATCACTACTCAACGGACACGAGTCTGAGTGAACTCCGGGAGTTGGTGATGGACACAGAGGCCTTCCGTGCTATGGTTCATGCGGTCGCAAAGAGCAGACATGACTGAGTGACTGAACTGAACTGAATCCAGTTAATTAATTTTTTTATGTGATTTTGGAAAGGGGAAGAGAGGAAGCATCACAGGATACTGTTACCCTGTATGGTAGGGTTCTGACCCAGTTTGGTGAGATCAGGTAAGCCTCTCCTGAGGAGCTGACTGTTAAGCTGAGGCTTAAAGAGTAAGTATGTCATAGTCATAGGATGGGGTCACCACTCCAGATGGAAGGAGTTGCAAATGCAAGGATGCCTTGAGGATCTGAGAAACCAGAGTGGCTGCAGCCTGGTGAGTGAGAGGCTTAGTGTGAGATGCAGCTGCTGAATTCAAGGGAAACCAGGTCATGGAGAGCCTCGCAGGCTCACTTAGGGACTTGTGGACTTTACTTGAAGAGCAGGGGATGAAATAATCTTATCTGAAATTTAACAAGATCCCTTTGGCTGCAGTGAGACTGGTGGAAGGGGGGCAGTCTTAGGTAGTGGAGATGGAGGGAGAGACCCACTTCATCAAAGTAACAATAAAAGGTGTATTCCAGGGAAAGGTGCTTGACTGCCCTCCAGGACTGTCTGCTTTGTTCTAGAATACACATTAGGCCAGAGAAAGATAACACGTGCGTGTCTGACCATGTTATCAGTATAGGACTGATTCTGGGAAGATGGTGAATTTGGGGAAATATACTTCTGGAGGCATCCACTTTTTATGTGGTATACCTTTTCTTCTCTGAATTGTGGACCTAACTAAGATATAATCAGATATGCAGCTGGTGTCCATTCATCAAAATGATCAACAACTAGTTTTTCTTCAGAGGGCAACACATGTTCAGTAATTCCTGCTATATGCCAGACTGTGTCAATGGGCTGAAGAAATCACCCCTTGGAGGGTTCTTGTATGCTTAAAGGCATGAAAAACTTTCCACCTAAAACCATAAGTAAATGGGAAAATGCTAGATGGGAGTGTGCTATCTCAGCAGTGGCGAGGGCAGCCTCGGACTTCTCCCCCACTTCTGTTTGGTGTTGCGGTTTTCCTCTTTGCGACCCATGAACAGCAGCACACCAGGCTTCTTTGTCCTTTGCCATCTCCCAGAGTTTGCTCAGATTTGTGTCCATAGTTGGTAATGCCATCCAACCATCTCATCCTCTGTCGTTCCCTTCTCCTCCTGCCTTCGTCTTTCCCAGCATCAGGGTCTTTTCCAATGAGTTGGCTCTTCTCATCCAGTGGCCAAAGGATCAGAGCTTCAGCATCAGTCCCTCCAATGAATATTCAGGGTTGGTTTCATTTAGGAAATCTTGGTGAGTGGCAGCAAACTTTGCCTACACATGAATGCCCTTTGATGCATGTACAGTATTTGATGTATATGCAATTGCTTCAGGGGTGCAGCAAGTGAATGAAATGCAAATGAAGTCTGAGTGTGTTTTAAGGGCCCAGCTTCTGGTGATGAGATAAGGCACTAGAGGAAATGGCGTTTATGTTAAATTTCCACTTAAGTATATTAATAAATGAATGAAAACATTCCCATATTATCTAATGTATATCAGGCTCTGGGCCAAGAATTTTCACTTATCTCATTGGCAGGACTCATTGTTAAAATAGACACTGCTGTTGTTGAGTAACTAAGTCATGTCTGACTTTTTTCAACCCCATGGACTGTAGCCCGCCAGGCTCCTCCGTCTGTGGGATTGCTCAGGCAAGAATACTGGAGTGGGTTGCTGTTTCCTTCTCCAGGAGATCTTCCTGACCCAGGGATGGAACCCATGTCTCCTTCATTGACAGGAGAGTTCTTCACCACTCAGCCACCTGGGAAGCCAAAATAGACACTACAGGCAATCTTTTGGAAAATAGGATCCCATCGTGGTGGATTCTATGTGTCAACTTTACCCCCTGGGTCGGAAGTGCAGATATTTGGCTAAACATTAATTCTGGGTGTGTCTGTGAGGATGTTGGTAGAGGGGATAAGCGTTTGAATCGGTGGACTCAGTAAAGCAAGTCACCATCCCCAGTGCGGTGGGTGCCCTCCACTCCTAAGGGCTTGACTGGAATACAGGCGAGGTCGGGGGTCAGGGGTCGGGGGCACCCATGCCTTCTCTTCCTGGCTTGCGTGAACCGGAGGGCACTTTCTTCTGAATTTGGACTTGGTGTTTGAACCCTGGACCTCACTCGTGCTTTCCTGGGCCTCCTGAACTGTGGGGATTCTCACTTCCGTAAAAGGAGCTATGTGGGCCAGTTCCTTGTGAGAAATCGCTGAAACTTTCCTACTGCACTATTCATTTATTATTATGATGATATTATTGTGTGGTAAGAACACAAGGTAAGGCGTATTCTTTTAGCAAAATTTAAAGTGTGCAATAAAGATTATGGTCGTGGTTTCGCAGGTACACACTTATCTCCAAACTCATCAAGTTGTATATACTGAGTATGTACAGTTTTCAGTATGTCAATCATACCTCATGCAAGTGGCTTAAGAAAAGAACTCTATAGACTGACACATGTGCACTGCTGTGTATGCAGTGATAACTATAAGGTTCTACTGCAGAGCGCAGGGAACGCTACTCAATACTCTGTAATGGCCTGTATGGGAAAAGAATCTTAAAACGAGTGGATACGGTGCTCAGGGATAAAGAATCACCTGCAATGCTGGAGACACAGGGTTCCATCCCTGGGGCAGGAAGATCCCCTGGAGAAGGAAATGGCAGCCCACTCTAGTATTCCTGCCTGGGAAATCCCATGGACAAAGGGGCCTGGTGGACTGCAGTCCTTGGAGTCGTGAAAGCGTCAGCCGTGACTTGGAGACCAAGCAGCAGCAGTGTGTGTGCGTAACACAACAGTCCCTCTGTTGCAGACCTGAAGCCAGCGTGACCCTGTGAGTCAGCTGTGCTCCAAGAGAAACTAAAACAGGAAAATCGCATACATATATATGTTCTATTCGTTCTGTGTATCTGGAGAACACCGAGTAATAAAATCCAGCTGGCAATATTGAAATCTCTCTTTTTTTGATCCCTTTCAACTTCTAAATATATCCCTCTTAGGAATCATGTTTCAAAATTTTAAGTTTCCAGCTGTAATACTTTGCCTCAGTCTACCAAAAATGATATAGGAGAGGTCAAAGAGCAGACTTTCAGACTTTGAACTGACCCATTTAATTCAACCCATCCAGGGCCTAAGGTGCTGTGTGCTTCTTATCGTTTCGAACAACCCCCAAAATGATGTCACCAAGATGGCAGTTTGGGAGACGCCAGGACTCCTCCCCTCACAAAGATGAACAGTCCACGATCAAAAACAGCTCTGAGCGCTCAGGAGTCCACCTCCAAAACATCCACGCAGTGGAACAAAAGCCTGAGAATCACCACATGGAAGGGAAGGAACGACAGCTTCATTTTTTCTGCCTCGTCTCACTCCCAAGCTGGTGCTTCTCCATGCCAGCAGGGAACTCCCTGGCTGGAAAGACCTTTCCTGAGAACGGACAGCCAAGCAGCTGACCAGTGTCCCCAGAGACGGGTGAAGCTGAGACTAGAGAGATGGCTAGGAACAGGGAAGCAGGGCAAAGGCTCTCAGGATAGCCACATAGTGGGGGTGACCATGGTTCCCAGAGACCTGCTCTGCAGAGGACGCCAACAGCTTTCTCCACCCAGGAACTCAGCGGCCAGCTCCGCCACTGCGGGGGACCCCAGGCATATCTATCTCACTGCTTTTACCCCACAGGTGCTCATGTTCCCAGATGCCAACCACCCGAGTCCTTCCCACCTCTTTACACCTGCTTGCAGCCAGCACCCAGTCCACACTGGCAGCTAGCCCAGGCTTCCACAGCTGCATGCGTGCAAAAGTCAGCTTAGAAAGGAGATCTGCGCCCCAGCGTTCTTCACAGCACTACTCACAAGAGTCAGATACGGAAGCATCTGTAAATGCCCCCGACAGACAAATGGACCAAGATGTGTGCACGTGAACAGTGCAATACTCCTCAGCCACTACAAAGAGCGAAATGCCTTCTGCAGCAGCATGGGTGGGCCCCTACAGTGTCGCCTCAAGTGAAGTGAGCCAGATGGAGAAAGAGGAAACCCATATGATAGTGCTTATACGTGGAGAGAGAGAGCCATAGGGCGACGAGTCGCAGGGACTGCAGGTTGGGGAAATGATGGAGAAAGAGGAAACTCACATGATATTGCTTATACATGGAGAGAGAGAGCCAATAGGGCGACAAGTCGCAGGGACTGCAGGCTGGGGAAATGAGGAGATGCTGGTCAAAGGGCAGTACAAAAACTTCTCATTATTAAGATGAATAAGTTCTGGGTCTAATGTACAGCATGGTATAGTTAACAGTACTGTATTCTTTACTTGAATGTTGCTCTGAGAGTAATTCTTAAATGTTTTCACTGTAACAGCTACAGTTCAATGGTAATTATGCAAGGGGAAGGATATGTTAAACTCATTGTGGAAACGTTTCCTCAGTACATTGGTGTATCAGATCATGTTTGCATACCTTAAACTCACGCACTGTTGTATGTCAGTTCTATCTCAATAAAGCTGGCGAAAATGACATCACCAATACTTTGTGATTTCCACTTTTCACATGTATTAATTTGAACGAATGTAGGTGTAAAGCCAAATTAACTAGATTATCACATAAAGGCCTGGGCGCAGGGCAGAATTATGGCGTATAATCAACACAACACATAATCTGGGGTCTTTTGTCCCAGTGTATAGGTGCATATTTGCTTACTGACACGTTTACACCTATGTGTATGGGATAGATACCATCCATATCCACAATGTCCATGCATATCATCCAGTCATAACACGTCAGATAGGGTCAGCAAAACCCACAAAAAAGAACTTTTTTGTCATGATGATCAAGACAAGACAGACAGAAATCGTCCTCAGATTTCTTGCTCTGTATTCCCGCTCATATCCTATTTTTCTAACCTACAGGAAAGGGACGGGCTTCCTGGTGGCTCAGCTAGGAAAGAACTTGCCTGTGAATGCAAGAGACGCAAGAGACATGGGTTCAGTCCCCAGGGCGGGAAGATCCCCTGGGGAAGGAAACGGCAATTTGCTCCGGTATTATTATTATTATTATTATTATTTTGCTCAAAATTCCATGGACCGAGGAGCCTGGAGGCTATAGTCCATGGGGTCACCAAAGAGTCAGACATGACTGAGTATGCACGCACGCACACACTCACACACACACTCATGGAAGGGACAATGTCACCACGTGCCGTGCTGTGCTTAGTTGCTCAGTCGTGTCCGACTCTGTGGCCCCACGGACTGTAGCCCGCCAGGCTCCTCCATCCAAGGAATTCTCCAGGCAAGAGTACGGGAATGGGTTGCCATTCCCTCCTCCAGGGTATCTTTCCAGACCCAGGAACCTGCGTCTCCTGCATTGGCAGGCCCTCCTCCAGGGGATCTTCCCAACCCAGGTCTCCTGCATTGCAGGCAGATTCCTTATTGTCCGAGCCTCCAGGGAAGCCCAGTGCCATCATAGCCATGTGCAAATGACCACAAGAACAGAGCTGCTTTCGCCCCAATGTCGCCAGCCCCCGTGGACCTCCCGTATCTTTGGGGCAGCAAGACAGGCAGCGGGTAAAAAGAAAATGAAACATTTTGGTTACCGGTGATGGAATTCAAGGAAACTGAGATAGCTCTAGGTGCTGAATCTCATTTTGCTTGATGCTGAGTCAAACCTCAAGCAATATTTCCCCCTGAATCTTACTCAGATATAGTGTATGAAGAGGATAAATCACCCAAGAAATTGGGAAAAGCTGACAGAAGTTGAAAGGAAGGTAGGCTTCCTGCTTCCCTGTGGTTCAAATGCCAGGTTATTCCGTGGAGACCAAGAGGCTTCATGGACATTATGTAGTTCATCCTTTTAATCCTATTGAGAAACAAGGTTTCAGCTGTTTCCACTTATCTCTTCTTCAAAAACCGCGAACTGTTCTAAAACTGTTGAAAAGAACATTGTGTGTTTTCTTTATCTCAGCATATCTTTATCCTGAAAGCACACACACACACTCACACATACACCGACACACTCACACATACACTCACACACACACACACACACACACACACACCGACACACTCACACATACACACTCACACACACACACACACACACACATACGGATGACAGCAACAGCATAACAAAAGGGCCCCCTCCCTCCATTAGGCTCTGTGATGAAATGAGTATCTGATCTCTTTCTAATTCTATCCGGAGTAAACTTTACTTGTTTGGGATTCCCCCCAAAAGGAACTGTAAAACTAGACTCTCTAGAGAAGGAGAAATATCATAAAACACCCCTTATGTGCAGAATTGGGCTTCCCAGTAGCTCAAGTGGTAAAGAGTCCGCCTGCCAATGCAGGAGCCTCAGGCGACGTGGGTTCGACCCCTGGGTGGGGAAGATCGCCTGAAGGAGGAGATGGCGCCCACTCCAGTGTTCTTGCCTGGAGAATCCCCCGGACAGAGGCGCCTGGCGGGCTGCAGTCCAGGGGGCTGCAAACGTGATGTGTAGGACCTAAAAACAATGACTCGAGTGAACTTATTTGCAAAACAGACACAGACTCAGAGAACGAGTTTGTGGTTTCCAGTGGGGTAAGAATGGGGACAGGATGGTTGGGGAGTTGACGTGTGCAGGTTACTATATTTAAAGTGGATGAGAGGGGATGAGAGGGATAAGGCTCCCTGGGTACGAGGGAGTCTGGGGGAGATTGGATTTGTGTATATGAATGGCTGCACCTCTTTCCTGTTCACTTGAAATGATCACAACATTGCTAATTGACTATAGTCCAATAAAACAAAAAGGTAAAAAAAACAGCCTGTCTACAGGAGAAGAGGGCATCAGAGGATGAGACGGTTGGATGGCATCAGTGATACAATGAACATGAACTGGGGCAAAGTCCCTGGATGGTGAGGGACACGGAGGCCTGGCGGCTGTGGTCCACGGGGTTGCAAAGAGTCAGACTCGACCGGGCGACGGAACAGCAACACCTGTTGTTCATATTTTCAATATGGACGGCATCTGAAATAGTTTATTCATTAATTTAATAAATGTACTACTTATTGAGGAGCTACTATGCTAGACATTTTCCTAGCAGTTTGGGAGGATTATTACTGAAGAAAGTTGGTAGAAAACAAGCCTCTGTGCTTGTACAGCATATATCCAATGGCGGAGATAGGCAATGAACACTGGATGTAGTTGACTGGTATGGAGAGAATGAGACGGACTTTATAACAGTGAGGAATTCCCTACGTTCAAGATCCTGGATGAAATGTTGCGATGTAACTAGTATTTCTCTCTTAGAAACCACGATTTATATTCTCTGTTGCTGAGTTTGACTATTTTAGACACTTTATGTAAGAGGAATTGTGCAGGATTTGGTCTTCTGAATCCGACCGATTTCACTTCGCTTAATGTCCTTCAGTCATCCGATGCTGTAGCAAATGGCAGGATTTCCAGTTGTTCTCTCCTGTATGAATATACCACATTTTCTTTACCCATTCATCTGCTGACGGACGTGAGGCTGTTTCCATACCCTGGCTATTGTGGATGGTGCTGTTACGAACGTCGGTGCACAAGCATGCGCTCACGTCCCTGCTGTGAGCCTCTGGGCGCAGACCGAGAGCTCGAGCTGCCAGGCCACAGGGCGCCTGTGCGCAGATTTCCGGGGAGTCCCTCACCGTTTTGCACGGTGCCTGCACCGCTCCATGTTCCCACCACCGACGCACAAGTGCCCAGTTCTACGTTCAAGATCCTGGATGAAATGTTGCGATGTAACTAGTATTTCTCTCTTAGAAACCACGATTTATATTCTCTGTTGCTGAGTTTGACTATTTTAGACACTTTATGTAAGAGGAATTGTGCAGGATTTGGTCTTCTGAATCCGACCGATTTCACTTCGCTTAATGTCCTTCAGTCATCCGATGCTGTAGCAAATGGCAGGATTTCCAGTTGTTCTCTCCTGTATGAATATACCACATTTTCTTTACCCATTCATCTGCTGACGGACGTGAGGCTGTTTCCATACCCTGGCTATTGTGGATGGTGCTGTTACGAACGTCGGTGCACAAGCATGCGTTCACGTCCCTGCTGTGAGCCTCTGGGCGCAGACCGAGAGCTCGAGCTGCCAGGCCACAGGGCGCCTGTGCGCAGATTTCCGGGGAGTCCCTCACCGTTTTGCACGGTGCCTGCACCGCTCCATGTTCCCACCACCGATGCACAAGTGCCCAATTTTTCCATTTCCTCACCAACATTTGTATATTCTGTTTTTATTGTTGTTGTTGCTAGCAACCCTAGTGAGTGCAAAGTGGTATTTCACTGTGGTCCTGATTCCTTTGCGCTAATGGTCTGCGATGTTGGATATTGTTTCCTGATTCCTTTGCGCTAATGGTTTGCGATGTTGGACATTGTTTCATGTGCTTACTGGCCATTCGTATAATATATCTTCTTTGGAGAAATGTCTGTTCGAGTCCTTTGCTCATCTAAAAATTTACTGTTCTTGTTGAGCTGTATGAGCTCTTTCTATATCCTGGATATAAGTCCTTTATTGAACAAAGTAAAAGTGAAAGTTGCTCACTTGTGTCTGACTCTCTGTGACCCCTGGACTGTCGCCCACCAGGCTCCTCTCTCCATGGGATTCTCCCTGCAAGAGTACTGGAGTGGGTTGCCATTCCCTTCCCCAGGGGATCTTCCCAACCCAGAGAGTGAACCTGGGTCTCCCTCAGTGTAGGCAGATTCTTGACCTGGAAGTCTTCAGGAACTCCAGTGTCATGAGGCTTTCTCCTGGGGTTTCCACGTGGTTTGTAACTTCAGCTCTTTGATCAATCTTGAGTTCATTTTTGTAGATGGGGTAAGGTAAGATCTAACTTTTGCCTGTGGATATCCATTTTCCCAATACCATTTATTGAAAAGAGGCATGTAATTAACATTAACTGAAGCCTAACACCACGAGAGAAGATACAGTATAAAAAAATCACAGGATTGATGGGAAAGTGAAAATCACTCAATTGTGTCTGACTCTTTGTGACCCCACGGACTGAAGCCCTCCAGGTTCCTCTCTCCTTGGAATTCTCCAGGCAAGAATACTGGAGTGAGTAACCATTCCCTTCTCCAGGGGATCTTCCCAACCCAGAGATCAAATCCAGGTCTCCTACATTGCAGGGAAGTTTCTTTACCGACTGGACCACCAAAGAGGCACTCGATTAACATTTGCTGAAATCGTAGTGCCATGAGAGAAGTGCAGTATAAAAAGTCACAGGATTGATGAGGAGGAGCTGGTTACTCATCTTCAGGGCACCAGTGACTCCTTTTAGTCAACCGGACAAATTCAACCTGGAAAGGTTAAGCAGTTCCAGGAACTGCAGCAAAATAGCAACTGGGCTTTAAAGTTCTGTTGAGAAGATGATGTTGCATTGTTCACTTTCATAGTTTGCTCGGGGAAGGGACATTCTTCAAGATGGGCAAATTCAACCTGCAGGAGAGTGAAAACTGTCTCCAGCCTGAATATTATTTTCTTAACACAAAAGGCATAAAGTCAAATTCCTGCTTACGGCTTGTAGGGCTGCCCAGATATTTAAGTGCAAGCTTCGGACAAGGAGAGTGCGCTGAGCACACTGGGGAATATAGACCTAGTAGGTGTCCCCTCGTTATAACCACGTGGACACGAGCAGTCTCTGTTGAGAAAAGGCAGCTCAGTTCAGTTCAGTTCAGTCGCTCAGTCGTGTCCGACTCTTTGCGACCCTATGAACCGCAGCACGCCAGGCCTCTCTGTCCAACACCAATTCCGGAGCCTACCCAAAGTCATGTTCACTGAGTCGGTGATGCCATCCAACTGTCTCATCCTCTGTCGTCCCCTTCTCCTCCTGCCTTCAATCTTTCCCAGCATCAGGGTCTTTTCAAGGGAGAAAGGGCACTTCTAGATATAATGGTAGTGACGTACTGTCTAGTTTCTATTTCTTCCTTTGAGGTTTGCTTGTTTACTTGGCTGCTCTGGGTCTTTACGGGTATGAGGTTTGCTTGTCTGTTTGGCTGCGCCGGGTCTTCACGGGTGTGAGGTCTGTTTATTTTGGCTGCGCTGGGTCTTCATGGCTGTGCTTGGGCTTCCCTTGTTGTGGAACGCGAGCTCTGGTCACATGGGTTCCAGTAGGTGTGGAGCAGGGATCTGTTGCTCTGGGGCAGGTGGAATCCTCCCAGACCAGGGATGGAAGCCATGTCCCCTGTGTCGCAAGGTGAATTCTTAACCATGGACCACCAGGGAAGTCCTGAGTGTCTCTCTCTCTACCTTGCCGGGAACTGCCCTGGGCATCAACACAGCTGTCTTGGTTCTGATGTTATTGGGTCTTCATGGCTGTGCTTGGGCTTCCCTTGTTGTGGAACGCGAGCTCTGGTCACATGGGTTCCAGTAGGTGTGGAGCAGGGATCTGTTGCTCTGGGGCAGGTGGAATCCTCCCAGACCAGGGATGGAAGCCATGTCCCCTGTGTCGCAAGGTGAATTCTTAACCATGGACCACCAGGGAAGTCCTGAGTGTCTCTCTCTCTACCTTGCCGGGAACTGCCCTGGGCATCAACACAGCTGTCTTGGTTCTGATGTTATTGACTTTCACTAGGAACTCTGGGTGATTATACTCCTTTTCCAGGTAGAATTATCATGAACTGTGTGGGAGGAGGCTGGGGTAGAAAGATGCTCCAGAGCAGTTTTCCCTTTACCAAGATGCTCCAGGGCGGTTTTCCCTTTACCAGGAGCCTTAGCAGGGACAGCTCAAAGTTAGCCAGACTGCTGTTGCCTTTCCTAGGAGATCTAAGGCAACCAAGACAACCTGTGTGGAGGTTCTCCAGACCAGGCGAACAGCAGCTCTGAATACCGGAAGTTATAAATCAAGTGGAGCAAAGAGAGCAGAGCTTAGAATCTGCGGAGGTGCAGGGAGAGCTCATTCTGGAAGGCATCATGTGATGGGGGCTTGCTGGGTGAGAGAATAAAACTAGGAGCAATTAAAATCTCAGAACAAGACCATATAAAGTCGGTGCGTCACTGAATTTCCTGCCGAGGGGTGGCTTCAGTGAGCCGTGAATGCAAATGCCAATTTCCCTACGTGTGGACAGCACCAGGAGGATCAGTTTTCAAACATCATGGCCAACACTTACTCGGAAAATATCTCACTATTTTAATCTGTATTTCTTTCATTATTAATGAGGTTCAGAGCCATCTCATTTGTTCGCCTCATTTATATTTCTTTCATAAATTTTTTATGTGCTCTGTCGATTGATTTGTAAGAGTAATTTGTATATTGGGGAAATAAGTCCTTTGCCTGTCATTTGGGTTGCAAATATTTCCCCTAGTTTCTCTTTTGAGTTTGTTTATGGTATTTTAGCCTCCCAAAATGTTAAAATTTGATGTAGTTAATGTGATCCATTTTTTTTTCCTTTTCAGCTCTGAGATTTCCTGTTGTGATTAGAAAGACCTCTGTTAGAAAATAAAGTTATTCATCTACGTTTTCCTTTAGATTTGTGAGAACTGTATTCTCTCCTCAGGTCTAAATTCTTGGATCCATCTAGAATTTCTTCTGCATGCATCACAGTGCAAATTTGCATTTCTCTGGGAGAAGGCAGAGTAACACTCTCTCCCTGCTGGAATGTGAGCTGCAGGAAGGCGGCCACTGAGCTTTGCTGCCTGTCAATGTGATGCCAGGGCCTGGCACAGCGCCTCACAGCTGCTAAGGGTTTAGTGAAGAAGCCTTTGATGAGCGTGTGCATGCACGCTAAGCCACCTCAGTCGTGTCCAACTTATTGCGACCCCATGGACTGAGCCTGCTGGGCTCCTCCATCCATGGGATTCTCCAGGCAAGAAGACTGGAGTGGGTTGCCATTTCCTCCTCCAGGGGATCATCCTGACTCAGGGATTGAATCCATGTCTCTCATTAAGTCTCTTGCATCGGCAGGCGGGTTCTTTACCGCTAGTGCCACCTGGGAATCCCCCTTTAATGAGCACATGAATGAAACTCTAGAGAAGATAAACCTCTAGAATTTATCTCTCAGGAGGAAACCTTTCATTTCTGGATTTTATACTTTATTTTAAAATAATTGCTTATTTACCTATTTGGCTGTGCTGGGTCTTAGCTGAGGCACTCAGGATCTTTAGTTGCGACATGCAAATTCTTAGTTGTACTATGTGGGACCTAGATCCTTGACCAGGCATTGAGCCTGAGACCCCTGCGCAGGAGCGTGGTGTCTTAGCCCCTGGAGCACCAGGGAAGGCGCTGGAGTTTATGCTTTGGAAGGAATGAAAACAGAGTGGTCCAAGTCCAGGAAATAAACATGCAAGACGTTAGACAGGAAACTGGAAAGAAAGTGAGAGTGAAAGGGCTTTCCTGGTGGCTCAGACTGTAAAGAGTCTGCCTGCAATCAGGAGACCCGGGTTCGATCCCTGGGTCGGGAAGATCCCTTGGAGAAGGAAATGGCAACCCACTCCGCTACTCTTGCCTGGAAAATCCCATGGATGGAGGAGCCTGGTGGGCTACAGTCCATGGGGTTGCAAAGAGTCGACACAACTGAGCCATGTTAGACAAGAAACTGGAGTTGCATGCTTTAAGGAAAATTCACGAGAAGAGCAGCTCTCCCTTTGTCTAGAGTTCAGGAGCAGAGCTGGGGCCAGCAGCGGATGCTTGGCTTTCACAAGTTAAGGACCCGCCTCTGCACGCCCGGCTCCCGGAGGGCGTGATTGAGTCTGGAGACAGAGCGCTCCTCTCCCGTGAGCTCCGTCTGTCCATGGGCTTCTTGGGGACTGTTGCGGAAGAGTCGAATATTGAGTAAAGAGTCGACACAACCGAGCCATGTTAGACAAGAAACTGGAGTTGCATGCTTTAAGGAAAACTCACGAGAAGAGCAGCTCTCCCTTTGTCTAGAGTTCAGGAGCAGAGCTGGGGCCAGCGGCGGATGCTTGGCTTTCACAAGTTAAGGACCCGCCTCTGCACGCCCAGCTCCCGGAGGGCGTGATTGAGTCTGGAGACAGAGCGCTCCTCTCCCGTGAGCTCCTTCTGTCCATGGGCTTCTTGGGGACTGTTGCGGAAGAGTAGAATATTGAGAGCCAAGGAACTGCGGTGCAGTATGTGCTGAGGACAGTCCAGGGGAGCGGGGTCAGGAGTGTGAGTGGGAAGGGCTCCTGTCTAGAGAGCAAGCACCTTTGCTCTAGCCAAGAGTTAATTCGTGCTCTAACAAGATTGTTTTTGGTTTTTCCAGAGGAGGCTGAAATTGATTAAAAAAAATTTTTTTTGGAAGACAGTTAAAAAAAAATACCGCTATTTATTTATTTATTTTAGGCTGGACTGGGTCTGAGCTGTGGCGCACGGGCTCCAGAGTGCGTAGGCTCAATTGCCCTGTGGCCTGACAGGGATCGAACCTGTGTCCCTGCAATGGGAGGCGGACTCCCAACCACTGGACAGGGAAGTCCCCAATTTTTTATTTTTAACAAAATTTTATTTTTCAGGATTTTTTTTGATGTGGACCATTTTTAAAGTCTTTATTGAATTTGTTACAATATTGCTTCTGCTGTTTTTCAGCTGTGAGGCATGTGGCATCTCAGCTTTCCAGTCAGGGACTGAACCCACACCCCCTGCACTGGAAGGCAAAGTCTTAACCTCTAGAATGCCAGGGAAGTCCTGAAATTGAATTTTTTAAATAGAAAGTTTCTTGATTTTAAAACACTCTTCCTGAAGCAGACAAAACATATCTGAAGACTGGATCTCTCTTATGGTTCATCAGCTTGTGACTCCTGTCTTGAAGGGGAATTATAGAGAGAGAGCGGCACGATTTCCGGCTTAGACGACCTTTCAAAGCTTTTGTGCCCTTGGCGCTCTCTGAGCTACATAGATGTGAAGGATTATTCATGGCGTCACTGTATCACTAGAGTATGACTCAGCATACGGAAAGAGCAGATGGGATGGAGGACGAATACGGATTTGATGGAAGGAAGAGGGTCTCTGGAATTAGTCTATGTGTGACCCATTCTCATTTTATGGCTGTAAATGTTAACTGCTGGTTATAATAGAGTGGAAGTTATGTAAGCAAGTTTTGAAAGAGGCAAGAAATATTTAAAGTGGCAAGAGAGAGAGAAGGAGAAGATGGAAGGGCAGGAGGGCCAGGAGGGGAAGGGAGAAAGAAGAAGGGAAAGGAAGGGAGGGGAGAGAGAGTGGAGGAAGGAAGAAGATTTCAGACTGAGACTCCAATGTACAAAAAAGAAAATTAAGAGTTTGAGGTCTCTCTGCTCCCAGCCCAGTGGCCTGGAGACGGCTCGGGGTCTTCTGCACGCGGCCTCATTCATTAATAAAGTGGCAGTGTTTCGGCTTAGCCATAAAAATAATCAGTGCTGTGGACTTTTCATCCTGTGATGAAACTGAAGAGTCTAAAAGGAACCGAGATTGTTCCTGCTTCCCAACCAACATGATTTCATCGCACCGGTATTATCCATTATTAGGATATGGGGCGAATGCAGAGTCGAGAGGAGAGGGCTTTCTTTCACGTGGCACCTGTGGCCTGGAGGAGGGTTTCCCCCTGGAGCACCGGGCAGCGACAGGGATAAAGTGACGCCTCTGAAAGGGGAAGTGCTTTCGGTGGAGGTAGACTGTCCAGGCTTTCCGTGGGGGTTCGTGACTCCGTCTGGGTGTGCCCCATAGCCACCTGCAGCATCTTGGGGGACGCTGTCAGCGCCCCTCCGTGGGCTCCAGTGCAGACCGTGTGAGATTCCGACTGTAGACACTGGCCACTCATTCTGATCACTCGCCCTGCTGCTCGGCAGGCCAGGCTCGCGGCCTCATTCATTAATAAAGTGGCAGTGTTTTGGCTTAGCCATAAAAATAATCAGTGCTGTGGACTTTTCATCCTGTGATGAAACTGAAGAGTCTAAAAGGAACCGAGATTGTTCCTGCTTCCCAACCAACATGATTTCATCGCACCGGTATTATCCATTATTAGGATATGGGGCGAATGCAGAGTCGAGAGGAGAGGGCTTTCTTTCACGTGGCACCTGTGGCCTGGAGGAGGGTTTCCCCCTGGAGCACCGGGCAGCGACAGGGATAGAGTGACGCCTCTGAAAGGGGAAGTGCTTTCGGTGGAGGTAGACTGTCCAGGCTTCCCGTGGGGGTTCGTGACTCCGTCTGGGTGTGCCCCATAGCCGCCTGCAGCATCTTGGGGGACGCTGTCAGCGCCCCTCCGCGGGCTCCAGTGCAGACCGTGTGAGATTCTGACTGTAGACACTGGCCATTCATTCTGATCACTCGCCCTGCTGCTGGCAGGCCAGGCAGTGCAGGCTTTTGGAGCAGTCCTCAGTCAGGGAGGGGCAGTGTCTGTAAGTTCCCAGACTCCGCTTGGGAGAGGGTCATTCTGCAGTGTGGTCTGTGCAGCCGGCCTGAGCCTCATCTGACGATATCAGGAAGCTCTCGTGAACACGCGCGGCTCTGGCCTCCTTCCTTTCCCGGTCTCACCTCCCACTTCTCTCTCTGCACCTCCTGCAGTCATCTCCCACACGGACCACGTGCTCTCAAACCCATCTCAAGGTCTCACTCTGGGGAAACCCAGCCCACTGCAGGCAATAGGGAACCTGTGTGGGTGGATTCAAGGGTGATTACGATTCCCACGGTGTTGGTGAGACTGTGCCTCTTGTCGAATTCATAGGCTGAGGTCCAGACGCCGAGTACCTCAAAGTGTGACTTTATTTGAAGACAAGATCTTTACAGACAAAATCAAGTTAAAGTGAGGTCATCAGAGGGAGACCAAACCTAAAGGAAATTCACCCTGAGTGTTCATTGGAAGGACTGAAGCTTAAGCTCCAATACTTTGGCCACCTGATGCAAAGAGCCGATTCATTGGAAAAAAACCTGATGCTTGGAAAGACTGAGGGCAGGAGGAGAAGGAGGGCAACAGAGGGCGAGATGGTTAGGTAACATCACGGACTCATTTGAGCAAACCCTGGGAGAGAGTGAAGGACAGGGGAGCCTGGTGTGCTGCAGTTCCTGGGGTCTCGAAGAGTCGGATACGACTTAGTCCCTGAACAACAGTAACATTAGAGGGGGCCCCAAGCCGACGTGACTGGTGCCCCCACTAAAGGGGGAAGTTAGGGTGGAGAGAGACACGCACAAAGAAAAGGTAACATGAAGGGCCAGGGGGGATGATGCTCAAGGCAAGGAGAGAGACCTGGGCTGGATTCTCCCCTCAGAGCCCTTAAAGGAGCCAACGCTTTTCGTCTTTGTCACTTTTCTCTCTGCCCAAATTGGTGTTAAGTGCCATGATCTGGGGGCGCTACATCCAAATGCTGTCCCGGTTGCTACGTCATGGTGCCCGAAACTCTTACAGAAGTCCTCACTCCTCTGAGTCAAGCCACAAGAACCTTGGCTAACACTCACCAGTTTTCATGAGAGAATGAAATTCTTCGCCAACACATCTTTACGTACAAGAATAAAACTTTTAGCTACTGGGAGTTTCCCGGAGGTCCAGGGGTTAGGACTCTGTGTTTTCACTGCTGAGGGCCAAGTTTTGATCCCTGATTAGGGAATTAAGATTCTACAAGCCACATGGCATGGCCCAAAATGTTAATTAAAAAAAAAAAGTTTTAGCTGTTGATTCCTTTACATGGTCTCTAAAGAGAAAAGAAAGACTTTAGCAAACCAAACAGAGAACAGGAAGGCTTTTTTATTTTTTTCTTTTGAACTTATTTTATATTTTGGTATGGCAATTAACAATGTTGTGATAGTTTTAGGTGAAAGGTAAGGGGACTCAGCCATACCTACACACATGTCCATTTCCGCGCAAACTCCCTCCCATCGAGGCTGCCGCGCAGCACTGAGCAGAGTGCTCTGTGCTGTGTGCTGGTCCTCGCTGGTTTTCCGTGTAAAATATAGCAGTGTGTACACAGCCAGGTGGTGCAGTGGTAAAGAATCCGCCTGCAAACGCAGGAGGGTTTTGACAAACGTGGTGGTGATGGCTAGGGGAACGTCACGAATAACATGGATCGCAGGGTACTTCCAGGAGAGAAAGATCCATGGTTGCTGAGGCAGGAGGGGTGAGGCATTTGGGAAATGGTGAACATGTTGGGGGAATTACGTTAGGGGCCCCAGATTTGGAAAATGGGGAGATGCTGGAAGGGGCCCCAGAGTCTGTGTACTGGCCCCAGGAGCGCTCTGCACTTGCGTGTTGGCTAGTGTCTTGTCCCGGAGAAGGCGATGGCGCCCCGCTCCAGTGCCCCTGCCTGGAGAATCCCATGGACCGAGGAGCCTGGAGGGCTGCAGTCCATGGGGTCGCAAAGAGTCGGGCACGACTGACTTCACTTTTCACTTTCATGCATTGGAGAAGGAAATGGCAACCCACTCCAGTGTTCTTGCCTGGAGAGTCCCAGGGACGGGGGAGCCTGGTGGGCTGCCCTCTATGGGGTCGCAGAGAGTCGGACACGACTAAAGCGACTTAGCAGCAGCAGCAGCAGCAGCAGCAGCAGCAGTATCTTGTTCTGGAGAAGGCGATGGCACCCCACTCCAGTCCTCTTGCCTGGAGAATCCCATGGATGGAGGAGCCTGATGGGCTGCAGTCCATGGGGTCGCAAAGAGTCGGGCACGACTGACTTCACTTTTCACTTTCATGCATTGGAGAAGGAAATGGCAACCCACTCCAGTGTTCTTGCCTAGAGAATCCCAGGGATGGGGGAGCTTGGTGGGCTGCCGTCTATGGGGTCGCAGAGAGTCGGACACGACTAAAGCGACTTAGCAGCAGCAGCAGCAGCAGCAGCAGCAGCAGCAGTATCTTGTTCTGGAGAAGGCGATGGCACCCCACTCCAGTCCTCTTGCCTGGAGAATCCCATGGATGGAGGAGCCTGATGGGCTGCAGTCCATGGGGTCGCAAAGAGTCGGGCACGACTGACTTCACTTTTCACTTTCATGCATTGGAGAAGGAAATGGCAACCCACTCCAGTGTTCTTGCCTAGAGAATCCCAGGGACGGGGGAGCTTGGTGGGCTGCCGTCTATGGGGTCGCACAGAGTCGGACACGACTGAGCGACTTAGCAGCAGCAGCAGTATCTTGTTCAAGGAGGTCTTTCTGTTCAGGGAACTTTTCTGATCACTCACGTGCCCCGGGAAGCCTCATGTGCCGCGTGCTCTCTCACCCTTTTCGGCCGGTACCCTCTGCCGTCCGATCTAGTCTGTCCATTCAGGAGACCCCATTAGATCTGCCGTGTCTGTGGGGTCCTGCCTTCTCTTCCAGCCTTCCCACTTCCGCAGTCTCCTTCCGCTGCCATCTGGACTAGAACCCCCGACTTCCAGGGGCTCAGCGGGACTGATCGCTTCCTTCTCCCTCTGTGTCTCCATGAAGGTCCATCCTTTCCCTCACCCTGCTCCGTACCTTCCTCTATATTTTTGAGCAACGTGTCTGTCTCACGCCTGGACTGATTTTCTTCTCCTGACACCATCTCTGCTCGACGTAAATACACTACTAACGTGTCTATTAACTGAATGAAGTTCGATTTGCTTTTTCTGCCCTTCTCTGGGAACTGCTACCAGCCTCTGTGCGCTGGTGACATCCTGGCCTATTTTTTCTTGAAGGAACTGTGGGATGCAACTCTTGGGATTCTGCTGAATACATATTTACTGAGATTCTATTGAGTCGGAAGGAGTCTGTCTTTAGACATGCACTGATGATTTCTTGAGGGAGAGCTTTTCATTCTCAACATAAAATATTCATCTCGAATCCGCATGGTTCTTACTTTGAAGGGGTTTCTTGCACCAAGACTTTGGTAACTTGATGACTACTATGAGTATTCATCTCAGGAAAACAAACACAAGCTTATACAGTCAAGGCTGTACAATAAAAGCATAAAGTTAGAGCTGATGTTTATGTAGGAGAAAAGCATTTTCTGTACGAGGGTTCTTAGTTTCTTAGTTTTAGGCCTAGCTAAGGGTGAGTCTCTCTAAATTCTCTGGAGAATTCAAATTTTATCATATTACTGTTTCCATTTTTCCAGATAGATAAGACGGATGCTGCTATGAGCTGAATCTCATTCCCCTAAATTCATATGCTGAAGCCATAATCCCCCCGAGAATGCATTTGGAGGAAGGAAGTAGTAAGGTTAAGTGAGTCGGAAGGATGGGGCCCTGATGTGAGTGATCAGTGTCCTTATAAGAGGAGACAGCAGGGGGCTCTCTCTCCCCACGGCGAGAGGTGACCCGTCTAAGCCACAGACAGCTGTCACCTGATCACGACCATGTCGGCACTCAGACCTTGGGCTTCCAGCTTCCATCAGTTCAGTTCAGTTCAGTTCAGTTGCTCAGTCGTGTCCAACTCTTTGCGACCCCGTGAATCGCAGCATGCCAGGCCTTCCTGTCCATCACCAACTCCCGGAGTTCACTCAGACTCATGTCCATTGAGTCGGTGATGCCATCCAGCCATCTCATCCTCGGTCGTCCCCTTCTCCTCCTGCCCCCAATCCTTCCCAGCATCAGGGTCTTTTCCAATGAGTCAACTCTTCACATGAGGTGGCCAAAGTACTGGAGCTTCAGTTTCAGCATCATTCCTTCCAAAGAAATCCCAGGGTTGATCTCCTTCAGAATGGACTGGTTGGATCTCCTTGCAGGCCAAGGGACTCTCAAGAGTCTTCTCCAACACCACAGTTCAAAAGCATCAATTCTTCGGCGCTCAGCCTTCTTCATAGTCCAACTCTCACATCCATACATGACCACAGGAAAAACCATAGCCTTGACTAGACAGACCTTAGTCGGCAAAGTAATATCTCTGCTTTTGAATATGCTATCTAGGTTGGTCATAACTTTTCTTCCAAGGAGTAAGCGTCTTTTAATTTCATGGCTGTAATCACCATCTGCAGTGATTTTGGAGCCCAGAAAAATAAAGTCTGACACTGTTTCTACTGTTTCCCCATCTATTTCCCATGAAGTGATGGGACCAGATGCCATGATCTTCATTTTCTGAATGTTTTTAAGCCAACTTTTTCACTCTCCACTTTCACTTTCATCAAGAGGCTCTTTAGTTCCTCTTCAGTTTCTGCTATAAGAGTGGTGTCATCTGCATATCTGAGGTTATTGATATTTCTCCCAGCAATATTGATTCCAGCTTGTGTTTCTTCCAGTCCAGCATTTCTCATGATGTACTCTGCATAGAAGTTAAATAAGCAGGGTGACAATATACAGCCTTGACGTACTCCTTCCAGCTTCCACAACCATGAGGAATAAATTTCTGTTGTTTAAGCCACCTGTGTGTGCCTGCTTGGTTGCTCAGTCTTGTTCCAACTTTTTGTGACAGTCCCTCTGTCCATGGGATTCTCCAGGCAAGAATACTGGGGTGGGTTGCCATGCCCTCTTCCAGGGATCTTTCTGACTCAAGGATCAAACCTGGGTCCTCTGCAGTGCAGGTGGATTCTTTACCATCTGCACCACCAGGGAAGCCCCATAAAATGGCTTACTGAATAGTTTAAGTCCATTGTTGAGATATACTGCTCAGAAAAAAAAAGATTATTTTCAAAATATCACTGTTCATTGACAAAGCACCCGATTACCCAAGAGAGCTGATGAAGATGTGTGAGATTAATGAATTTTTCATGTCTGCTAATACAGCATTCATTCTGCGGCCCAAGGATCAGGGAGTCATTTTAAATTTCAAGAATTATTTTTTAAGAAATACACTTTGTAAGGCTATGGATAGTGACTCTTATGATGGATCTGGGCAAAGAAAGCATTCATCATTCCAAATGCTTTTAAGAACATCAGTGATTCATGGGAAGAGATCAACATGTTAACATTAATAGGAGTTGGGAAGAAGTTGATTCTAATAATCATGGATGACTTTGAGGGATTCAAGATTTCAGTGAAGGAAGTAACTGCTGATGTGGTGGAAATGGCAAAAGAACTAGAATTAGAAGTGGGTCCTGAAGATGTGACTGAATTGCTGCAATTTCATGATAAAACTTTAATGCAGGCTCAAAGAAGGCAGTTTCTTGAGATGGAGGCTACTCCTGGTGAAGGTGCTGTGGAGATTGTTAAAATGACAACAAAGGATTTAGAATGTTACATAAACTTAATTGATAAAGTAGCAGCAAGGTTGTACGGGATTGACTCTGATTTTGAAAGAAGTTACACTGTGGGTGAAATGCTATGAAACAGCATTGCCTGCTGTAGGGAAACCACTGGTGAAAAGAAGAGTCAGTTGTTGCGGCAAACTTCATTGTTGTCTTATTTTAAAAGACGGCCACAGTATTGTCACTGTCAGCAGCCACCACCCTGAACCATCAACGTGAAGACAGACCCTCCACCAGCAAAAAGACTGTAACTCAGGGGAGGCTTAGATCTGGGCCCATTTTTGAGTGATCAAGGGTCTTAGAATTGAGGTGCGTGTATCTATTTCTAGACACAGTGCTACTGAGCACTTAGCAGACTACAGCAAGGGCTTCCCTCAGTGGTAAAGAAGCCAGCTGCCGATGCGGGAGACGCAGGCCCGATCTCTAAGTCTGGAAGATCCCCTGGAGAAGGAGATGGCAACCCACTCCAGAATCCTTGCCTGGGAAATCCCATAGACAGAGGAGCCTGACAGGCTACAGTCTATGGGGTTGCAAAAGAGTCAGATAGGACTCAGTGACTAAACAGTATGGCGTGAGCAGGACGTTCATATGCACTGAAGACAGAGAGACTGTGGCTTGCTTTAATGCGATCGCTGCTGTATTGTGCTGGTGTGGGGCTGAACCCACAACGTCCGAGGTGTGCCTGCACACATGTGCTCTGCTTTCTGAAAATTCGCTTTATGCCACTTTGACTGAAGACCTACATTAGTACTTGATCTCACTAACCAAAATAAATTTGAAGAGAATCTTTACTTTTACAAAAAAAGTGACAAGCAAAGTTAGTGTCCACCGTGTGTCTTACGGTGGCCGGTACAGAGGCAGGGCACACCCGGCAGAGAGGACGGCCCCGCCTCGCTCCTCCCGTGGGGACTGAGCTCAGCATCAGGCTGCATCAGCTTCGTACCGTGCCTGTGAGCACCTCGGCTTTATTCCAGTTCCTGTGCATCTGTTAGCCAGATGTGTCCTGAAGTAATTGCTTCTTTGCTGTATGCCATTTTGCTTAGGAAAGGTTGCGTAAGAATGTTCATGTGGTACATACATACAATGGAATATTACTCAGCCAGAAAGAGGAACAAAACTGGGTCATTTGGAAAGATGTGGATGGACCTAGAGACTGTCATACAGGGTGAATTAAGTCAGAAAGAGACAAGCAAATATCCATATTAATGCATATAAGTTGAATCTAGAAAAATGGTGTGGACAATCTTATTTGCAAAGCAAAATAGAGAAGAGATGTAGAGAACAAATGAGTGGATCACAAGGAGGAAAGGAGGGCTTGGGATGAATTGGGAGATGGGGACTGACACCGCACACTGCTGACTCTGTATAAAAATCGTGACTAATGAGAACCTGCTTCACAGCTCAGGGAGCTCTTTCGATGCATATCTATTTTTAGACACAGTGCTATTGAACGATTTGTAGACTACAGGGTTGGGAAGATCCCCTGGAGAAGGAAATGGCAAAGCACCCCACTATTCTTGCCTGCAAAATCCCACTGACAAAGGAGCCTGGTGGGCTACGGTCTACGGGGTTGCAAAGGCTGGATGTGACTTAGTAATTAGACAACGAACCACATGAGCAAAGTGTGTGCAATCATGACTTGCACACACATGGAAGACAATGTTTTTCTGTTTTCAACGCTCTGTGGTGTCCCTAGTGGAAGGACGGAAATCCTTAAGGGAGGGGACACGTGTGTACATGTGGCGGACTCACTTTGCTCTACAGCAGACACTGGCACAGCATTGCAAAGCAACGAAATTCCAATAAAAATTGTTCTTTTTTTTTAAAGAATGCTGAACTTTTCAGTTGAAGAGAAACCTGTAAAAGGATGGATGCTCCTTCATTTTGATAGCTGTTTCAGGACGATGTTTCCTTTATTGCTAAGAAGAAGATAGTGTGGGCATTGTAGAGGGATGTGACTGAAGAGCCTAATCCAGAAGATAAATTTAAGACAGACAGTTGACTGTTTTTTTTGTTGCTTGTTTTGGTGCTTCAGCTTGTCTCCTTTACAAGGCATTGATGTGATTTGAAAAGGATCCCAATTTATTTCTTAAAAACCAAGCATTTATTGTCATCTTATTCTGTACCCACCTCTGGAGTAAATCTATTTTGGAAAATTCAAGGAAATGAAGGCATAGTCAGGTCTCAAGTCCAGTAGAGAGGACAGGGGCCTGAGGCCCCCGAACAGTGGCAGGAGGCGGTCTGTAATTAGCAGCTGCATTGTGCAGGGTGGTCTTCCTTGTTAGCAATTAGTTCAAGTTATAAGCTGATGTGTAGCTAATAAAACAGAAATTCGGCAATTCAGTCCTTTCCCTAATTCAGATTTGTCTTATTGGTTAGTGAGATTTTATAACTTTTGAGGAAAAGTTCACTCACTTTCTCTGCTGTATGGAAGGTGTTTTACTCATGTCGATATGGTTTAAACGTATATTTTATTATAAATAAAAACTGATGAATATTTCACTTAATGAGCGGAACAACACTTCAAAGCAGATATTTGGGAGACAAGGACATTTTTCTGAGCTTTCCCCTGTGCTATTCCGGACTCTGCCCCCCTTTTTTCCTGTCTCTGCATATAAATATCTATCTATCTAGATCTAGTTTTTATCTGTCTACGTATTTATGATCTCTGTGGTGGTGGTTTAGTCACTAAATCGTGTCTGACTCTTGTGACCCCATGGACTGTAGCCCACCAGGCTCCTCTGTCCATGGGATATACCAGGCTAGAATACTGGAGTGGGTTGCCATTTCCTTCTCCAGGGCGTCTTCCCAACCCAGAGATTAAAACTGGGTCTCCTGCATTGTAGGCCGATTCTGTACCAGCTGAGCCACCAACACTATATATGTATGTATGTATGTATGCATGCACAAAGTATGTGTATAATATATACCTGATCATTTCTGTTTAACACCTCGTATGACAGAGCCCTCTATAGCTGTATCGTCAAGCTTTGCAATTTTGGTTGCAGACTAGCTATTGAACCAGCCACACATGAAAAGCAGGGGAGACTGGATGGCAGAGGACAGGAAAGAGTGGCCTTCTCTGTGATAACAGGGCCTCTTCCTCCAAAAGCTGGTGAGTCAGCCTGACGCTTCGGCGAGTAAGGTTTCAGTTGCTCTCAGGGTGAAAACCAAACTGAATGCGGCTTGTAAAACCCTGCACAATCCAGCTGCTCTCTGCTTCCCTCGGATCACGTTCCTTGTACCAAACCCAGGTCACACTGGCCCCTTCCAGTCTCTCAAATGCACGACCTTGGCTGGTTCCAGTCCAGGGCCTGCCCAGGTCAAGCACCCTACTCGCTCTCCACCCTTTCTTACCAGGGTCAGCTGGTAAAGAATCCGCTTGCAATGCAGGAGACCCCGATTCGATTCCTGGGTTAGGAAGATCCCCTGGAGAAGGGACAGGCTGCCCACTCCAGTAGTCTAGCCTGGAGAGTTCCATGGACTATATAGTCCATGGGGTCGCAAAGAGTTGGACACAGCTGAGTGACTTTCAGCCACTCATTCAAGACAAAGTGGGAGGTTGTATTGTGAAGACAAAGTCTGGCTAGACCTCCTGGAAACGGCCCCAGAAGCTGCTGGGAACCAAAGCTTCACTCCCAAGTCTCAGGAGTGCCGTGGTCTGATCCAGCTCAGCCCCACCCTGATTCTCTCTGCGTCTCTTCTCGTAGGCAGCCGGCTGGGAGCCTCATTCATAATGAGCCCCACAGACTTTGAATTCCAACATGGCTTTTTCAGTTCCTACATGAAAACCCTTGATTTATGTCATGGAGAAGCCAGGAAGAGTCCTTGAGGAAAACTTGGACAGTCATTCTCTCTTTGAAACCATGCAACTTGCCCACATGCCCTTACGGTCATCAGCCACCAGGAATAAGAAGTCCTAGGAAGGAAAACTGTCCTAACCTCTCTGAGAAAATCGCCTTTCATCTTTTAGAATTATGATTCTTTGTTTGAATGTGTTTTATGTAATGATATTACCTACCATCGCATTATGTAATGACAATACTTACGAAGGGTATCATTTTAATGACGGGTTGTCAGGGTGGTTAAACTCAGGCTGTGTAACCTGCAACTGTCCTGAGGATGTGGTTAGTGAATACATGCTGTTGAGATTGATTCAGGGGTTAGGAACAGGCAGAAAGCTTGCCCTGGGGAGCCTTTCTGTGCCAGCCTCTGGTGGTAGGGAAAAGAATTTGCCTCTCTGCAGAAGCTGGGGCACTAACATGAGGCTGATGTGTTTACTGTCCCTGGAAGGAGGCCAGAAATGCAGAGGATTCAGAAATGTGCTCACAGGGCCTGCTAGTAGTACTGAGAGGTAATTTAATGCCTTTTATGTTTTCTGAAGCAGAGGATACAGGAAACATAAAAACATAGTTTCTGTTCTTTGAGAGCTTTCCGTGCACCGCGAGAGACTGCATGACATCTTTACAAGGTTGGTGGGTGTTAGGCGAGCGATGGTGTGTAGGTTTCCACCCCCGCCCCCGCCCCCCCGGCTGTGTGGCTGCTTTGGGAGAACAGGGACAGTCCCATCACCGTCTGAGCATAAAATGGGTGCGACATTTCTCTGAAAGGTCAAAGGTACTCAGCGAATATTATTCCTGTTGTCTAGTTGCTAAGGTGTGTCTGATTCTCTTGTGACCCCATGGACTGTAGCCCGCCAGGCTCCTCTGTCCATGGGGTTTCCCAGGCAAGAATCCTGGAGTGGGTTGCCATTTCCTTCTCCAAGGGATCTTTCCGACCCAGGGATCCAACCCGCATCTCCTGCACTCAGTTCAGTTCATCGGTCAGTCGTGTCCGACTCTTTGTGACCCCTCGGACTGCAGTGCGCCTGGCCTCCTTGTCCATCACCAACTCCCAGACTTGCTCACACTCATGTCCATCGAGCTGGGGATGCCATCCCACCATCTCATCCTCCGTCATCCCCTTCTCCTCCCGCCTTCAATCTTTCCCAGCATCAGGGTCCCTTCCAATGAGTCAGTTCTTCGCATCAGGTGGCCAAAGTATTGGAGCTTCAGCTTCAGCATCAGTCCTTCCAATGAACACACAGGACTGATCTCCTTTAGGAGGGACTGGTTGGATCTCCTTGCCATCCAGGGGCCTCTCCAGAGTCTCCTCCAGCGTGCAGGTGGACTCTTTCCCACTGAGCCACGGGGGAAACCCCAGCAGATACAGAGCCTATTAGCCTTTCTTTCTTTGCTTTTCTCTATTAGGAGGGAAGTGAAAGAAATTAAAAGGAGAAAGAAAGTGAAGAAGAGCTTTGGTCAGAGTTAACGTAAAGGTGAAGGAGAGAGACAATAAATATAATGAGTAAATTTCATGTTATTTTAGAAGGTCATAATTCCTCTGGAGAAAAATAAGGCAGGGCAAGGGGAATCAAGAGTTTGCAATTTTAAGAGTCAAGGGTCATTTTAAATGTCACTTCCTTGGAAATCATCTCCCTGGAATGTCTGTCCCGGTATGGAAATGATTGATTACAGATATGACCTGCCTCTCACGGTAGCCTGTACAGTTCTCGAAGGCAGGAAACATGTATCTCTGTGTGGACATGTGTGCACATATATGTGAGGGGTGTGTTTGCATGTATGAGCTTGCAGGTGTGTGTAAGTTTCATTCTGGTCTCCAGAACACCTTCCACAGTGAAGTGATGAAATGATGCGATGTATAGGGGGTCCCCGTCCGTCCCCTTCCTGGTTCCGCCTTTATTAAAGGAGATTTTTCCTGACCTTGCTCCTTTCCTGTCTTGCCTGGACATTTTGAGACTCATAAAAAGTGCTTGTGCCTCAGATGCTAAGAATAAGTGCCACGGTTTCTCAGCCGCAGGGAACTGGTAAAGGTCACAGTCTGCGGCTGTGCCAGTTGCTTCTCCGGGCCAGGCCCGCGCGCTGCTTCTCTTTCCCTAAGGTTTCTCTGGGGTCAAAGACGAAAGGGGGAACCTTGATGAAGCTCCTGACCCTGGGAGGTGGCCACAGGGGGCCTTGTCTTTCCCGAGGTGAACAGGCTCCCTTGTACCCTTGCTGGGTAAACTGTGCAGTGCTGGGAGCCCTGTGTTCACAGAACGTGTGTCTCCCAGGTCACAGCCGGGGAGGGTGGGCAAGCCCATAATTATTCCCAGTGAGGAAACCGGACCCTGGAGAATGGGTGACGCCTCAAGGGACAAGTCGGAACTAGAACTCAGGCTCCCTCAGGGCTGGTTAAGTGATGGCCCAGCAGAGCAGAGGCTGCCAGAGGCGGGCCTACGTGGAAGAGGAGCCTTTTCTATTGTTAATTAAAGTGTCATTTATCATGAGCTTGTGTGCTAAGCCGCTTCAGTCGTGTCCTGTGGACCGTAGCCGGCCAGGCTCCTCTGTCCATGGGGTTCTCCAGGCAAGAAGGCTGGAGTGGGCTGCCACGTCCTCCTCCAGGGGATCTTCCCGATCCAGGGATCGAACCCGTGCCTCTTATGTCACCTGTGTTGGCAGGCAGGTTCTTTACCATTAGCACCACCTGGGAAGCCCCGTTTATCATGTAAACGGGGAACGGTCGTTTACTTTATGACCGAATGTAAATGGTCATATTGGAGCCCAGTATGAGCAATTTCTCCCTGGGGACCCGGGTCAGCCATTGACTGAATGCAACAGGCTGGGGCAGGACCTACCGGCAGAGTCTTGTGCTGGAGAAAGAAACCCACAGACAGAAGTCGTGGTGTCAGTATCTGTCTGTCTGTTTGTATAAGTCAGTCTTCCGCTGGCTTTTAGTCTCTAAGTCCTGTCCAGCTCTTCTGTGACCCCGTGGACGGTAGTCCCCCAGGCTCCTCTGTCCGTGGGGTTTCCTAGACAAGAATCCTGGAGTGAGGTGCCACGCCCTCCTTCTGCGGATCCTTCCTACCCAGGGGCTGAACCCATGTCTCCTGCATTGCAGATGGATTCTTCAGCACTGAACCACCCGGGAAGCCCAGATCTGTGTATATTTGATGGGAAGGGTACGGGAAAACAAACGAGGAGGAGGTGGCTCAGAGACGGGAGAAGTTCGCAGGGTCACACGGCGGGTTAGGAGTGGCAGGGGGATGCAGCAGGGGTGGTGAGAAGGACCCGGGGGTCCGGGTGCCCTGGTCGGGGCTGTGTGTTTACACCCTCGGCCCGAGGCTGCAGTCAGTGAGGAGCACAAGGTCATGAGCAAACAGAGGACCATGAGCAAGGAGGGAAGGATGGAAGGAGACTGTTCAGGGAAAGATGGAGTAGGTTTTAGGCGAGGAAGCGGATCAGGTGAGTCTGGTCCACACCCAGTGCTGCTGAGTCAATTTTTTTTTTCCCACTGTCATGTGCATAATGGTTCCATTTAATGATAATCTTGCTGCCCAGCTGCCTCCAGCAATATCAGCCATTCTCTCTGGGGTCTGGCACCAGAAGTCTTCTGTGACTCCCCTTGATTAGTTAGCAAAAATACCCAGCATCATCACTTGTCATGTTGAATTAAAAAATAATTCCTGGCTCTGTGGCGGCCTAAATGGGAAGGAAATCAAAAAAAGAGGGGACATGTGCTAGCTGTATATGCGTGAATGTATTCACGTTGCTATGCAGCAGAAACCAACACAGCATTGTAAAGCAGCTACGTGCTTCAGCTGCTAAGTTGTGTCTGACTCTTTGCGACCACATGGCCTTCTTGTCCTTCACCATCTCCCAGAGTTTGCTCAGATTCCTGTCCATTGACTCGGTGATGCCATCCAACCATCTCATTCTCTGCTGCCCTCTTCTCCTTTGATTGAAGGCAAAAGGAGAGAAAAGCAACTATACTATGATAAATTTTTTTAAGAGTAAAAAAAAGAATTCCTTTCTGTATGCTCGTTTCTTCTGCTAAACTCTGAACTTACTGCTGACCACAGAACACACCAGGGATGACCTCACCTCACGGCCTCTGCACTTGCTGTTCCCTCTGCTAGAATGCAATCCCACCTGAGATCTGTATAACTTGTACCCATGACTCCTTCAAATCTTTGCTCACATATCACCTTCTGATGAGGCCTTCCTTGCTCACTCTATTTAAAATTGCAAACAACCTCTCTAATATCCTTTTCTGCTGTATTTTCCTGCATAGCAGTTATCACCATCTGACATAAAAATTTTTATATTGATTTTTTGGAGTATGGTTGCTTTGCAAAGTTGTGTGAGTTTCTGCTATAAAAGAAGTGAATCAGCTATACATATACAGATTAGCTCCTCTTCTTTGGATTCCTTTCCCGTTCAGGTCACCCTAGAGCAGTGAGTAGGGTTCCCTGAGCGATACAGTAGGTTTTCATTAGTTATTACTTTCATATGTAGTCCAGGTTCGATCCCTGGGTGGGAAGATCCCCTGGAGAAGGGAATGACCATCCACTCCAGTATTCTTGCCTGGAGAATCCAGTGGACGGAGGAGCCTGGCGGGCTACAGTCCATGGTGTTGCAGAGTCAGACACGACTGAGGGACTTTTCGCTCACTTGCTCGTCAGCAGTGTATGTACTTTTGACATAATGTTGGCATCTGTTTTTCATCTTGATTTCTCTCACTCCACGTCTGTGTCCGTTCGTGAAGGCAGGGTTCTCTGCTGTATCCTCAGTGCCTAGAATGGTCCCTGGCATATTGTAAGTACCCAGTAAATATCTGTGGACTAAACGGCCAGTTGGGGTGTGCACTTCTTCACGTGGGACACGCTTATCACGGTTCCTGGCACCTGGCGCAGGCCTGATGTCTGTGGAATGAAAGGCAACACACTCGTTTCTGCCAGGGATTTGATTTAAAGCTGTCTTCATCATTTCCTATTAACTCCCTGGGCTTCATGACTCCTGATTTCTTTTGTGAAGGGACGGCTGGGGCCGGACGTTTGTTCTTGTTGGCTCCCCCTCAACTCTCTTTCGAAACAAAGCAGCTGCTTACTAATGCCTTGTTTTTTTCCAGTGGACCTTCACTGTTCCAGTCAGGCAGAGCCCACGCAAGCCCTGCTCACTCTGCTCCCTGCGGTTCCCATGCACGGCTGACACTTGCTAGACAGTGAATGAGCGTCTGTTGACTGAAGGGGCCAGGCACGGTTAGCAGTGCCAAGGAGAGCCTAAAATATGTTTCTTGACCTCAGGCATCCGAGTGAGTCATGCTTTAGGGAAATCCCCACCCCTCAGTGCTTCAGTATACACATCTTTAGGGAAATTCTTTCTTCTAAGGAGAAAGCAGGAGAGTTCCAGAAAAACATCTATTTCTGCTTTATTGACTATGCCAAAGCCTTTGACTGTGTGGATCACAATAAAATGTGGAAATTTCTGAAAGAGATGGGAATACAAGACCACCTGACCTGCCTCTTGAGAAATCTGTATGCAGGTCAGGAAGCAACAGTAGAACTGGACATGGAACAACAGACTGGTTCCAAATAGGAAAAGGAGTATATCAAGGCTGTATATTGTCACCCTGCTTATTTAACTTCTATGCAGAGTGCATCTTGAGAAATGCTGGACTGGAAGAAACACAAGCTGGAATCAAGATTGCTGGGAGAAATATCAATAACCTCAGATATGCAGATGACACCACCCTTATGGCAGAAAGTGAAGAGGAACTAAAGAGCCTCTTGATGAAAGTGAAAGAGGAGAGTGAAAAAGTTGGCTTAAAGCGCAACATTCAGAAAACGAAGATCATGGCATCCAGTCCCATCACTTCATGGGAAATAGATGGGGAAACAGTGGAAACAGTGTCAGACTTTATTTTTCTGGGCTCCAAAATCACTGCAGATGGTGACTGCAGCCATGAAATTAAAAGACGCTTACTCCTTGGAAGAAAAGTTATGACCAACCTAGATAGCATATTCAAAAGCAGAGATATTACTTTGCCGACTAAGGTCCGTCTAGTCAAGGCTATGGTTTTTCCAGTAGTCATGTATGGATGTGAGAGTTGGACTGTAAAGAAGGCTGAGCACTAAAGAATTGATGCTTTTGAACTGTGGTGTTGGAGAAGACTCTTGAGAGTCCCTTGGCCTGCAAGGAGATCCAACCAGTCCATTCTGAAGGAGATCGGCCCTGGGATTTCTTTGGAAGGAATGATGCTGAAGCTGAAGCTCCAATACTTTGGCCACCTCATGTGAAGAGTTGACTCATTGGAACAGACTGTGATGCTGGGAAGGATTGGGGGCGGGAGGAGAAGGGGACGACCGAGGATGAGATGGCTGGATGGCGTCCTTGACTCCATGGGCGTGGGTCTGGGTGAACTCTGGGAGTTGGTGATGGACAGGGAGGCCTGGCGTGCTGCGATTCACGGGGTCGGAAAGAGTCGGACACGACTGAGCGACTAACTGAACTGAAGGAGTCAACATTCACAAAATTATGCACCTCCTAGGGTTCCAAGATTGAACATGGGGATTCTTGCTGTTAGTCACATGGGAAAACTACAAATTACTTGCTCAGATTTCTCTGTATTTAAGAATTCTTCTCTGAAGTCTCTCAACTTGCAGGAAAGAGGCAGAAATGGTGGGTCATCCAAAAACCTATTTGGGTTAATCAAATAATGATAGTTCATACTAAAATATTCAACTTACTACTATTCATTAGTTCTTTAGTCAATAATAAAGATACTAAAATTCATTTATCATAACAAATAAGATCAGATTAAATGCATTAGGTGCAGAGTCTAATATTCTAAACTATTTTTGTTAGCAGTTTATCAGTTCCTGTGATTTTTATTTTAGGTGCTCTCTTCCTTTTAAAGATTTTAACTGGGTTTCTTATTATGAAGAATACATTTTGCTGTAATAAAATGAAAAGATCCATAAATATATTAAATAAAAAGGGGGCAATGGCACCTTCTTTTCCCTCTGCCTCCCAATCTCATCACCCAGAGGGAACTTGCTACTTTTGCACGAATGTTTTTATACTCAATAAACATTTATTCACTTAACCAAAAATGATATGTTCTATGTAATTTTCTGCAACTTGCTCGTTTGCTTTATGTTGTGGAAATTTTGCTGCTGCTGCTGCTAAGTCCCTTCAGTCGTGTCCGACTCTGTGCGACTCCGTAGACGGCAGCCCACCAGGCTCCTCCGTCCCTGGGATTCTCCAGGCAAGGACATTGGAGTGGGTTGCCGTTTCCTTCTCCAGGGGGTCTTCCTGACCCAGGGATCGAACCTTTATCTCTGCATCTCCTGCAACGGAAGGCAGATTCTTCACCCCAGCACCGCCTGGGAAGCCCTACGTCCTTCTATAGCTTTTTATAATTTTGTTTATATAGGGTGGTGCATTTTTTAAAAAATTAAGTTGGTTCCTAAGTAGTGACCAGTATTGTGTTTTCGGTATAAATTAAATCCCTCTTCGGTTGCATTGTCTCATCCAGTGTTGCCCAGTAGTAATAACAGCAAAGTGTGTGAGCCATAATCATAGTTGAAAATTTTCTTATATCACATTAAAAAGAAACAGATGAAGTTAACTTTTCATAATAGGTTTTATTTAACACTGCATGTCTAAAATACCATATTTAGCATAATTTATGGACATTAAGACATCCTATGTTCTTTTTGTGCTATGAGGCCTCTTAATTCTGACTAGCTACATGTTGCTATTGTTTATTCACTGAGTCATGTCCAGCTCTTTTCCAACCGCATAGATTGTAGCCCGCCAGGCTCCTCTGTCCATGGGATTTCCCAGGCAAGGATACTGGAGTGGGTTGCCATTTCCTTCTCTAAAGGATTTTCCAGACCCAGGGATCAAACCCACAGCTCCGGCACTGGCAGGCAGATTCTTTACCATTGAGCCACCAGAGAAGCCTGACTTAGTCACATATCAAATGCTAAATGCCATGTGTAGCTAGCTGTTACCCTAGTGGACAGTTCAGAATTGGTCAGTGACGGCTATTTATCTTTTATGTTTTTCTTCCATGGACATCAGACTAGAATCTTTTATTAGGTCATGATAATTTTTCAGTTGGTTCTCTGTTGTTGTTGTTGTTTTTACGTTGCAATATAATAATCTGTCAACTGTAACTTTTTTATTCCACTTAAATTGTTAACAATTTATTTAATTTTAAAAATCTGCCATAGTGGTTATGATCATCAGAAAAATGTCAGATAATTACTGTCAGGGACAACTGTTCTGCTCCATATGGGGTGCTAATGGAAATGACTTTAGTATTCCACATTCAGGATGATGCTCACTGCTAGTTTCGGGAACATACTTTTCCTTACCAGCATAAACAAATCTACTTCTATTCCTAATCTTCAAACTTGTTATTTTCATTGCCCCTAAAGTGTGTTATGTTTTACCAAATGATTTCAGGGCATATGTTATGATAATCATATGATTTTCTCTTTTAATATATAATAAGATAAATCATATTAATAGATATTCTAACCTCAGAAGGAATTCCAACTTTAGTTTTTTATACCAATAAAAAAGACTCACTTGGCTAATTTTTTATTTCAAGCTTTTGTAATTGACTAAATGGGTTTTTCTGTGGTTTTATTTTGGTGTGTGTACATGTGCTGATTCTGCCTTTGATATCAGTGTTATATCTATTGTGTACTCAAAGTGTTTAAATACCACAGGAATTATCAGTTCCTGGCAGGTTCCAAAGAACATTAACATACAGACCATACTATTCTGATGTCTTCCATGGTGGGTGGAGCTTGGACTACTTTTCAGCTCTGATACTGTATTTACGGTTTTTTCTGTTTCTTTTGTGTTAGCTTGGGTGTGTGTGCTCAATCACTAAGTCGTGTCTGACTCTGTAGCCGCGTGGACTGTAGCCCGCCAGGCTCCTCTGTCCATGGGATTTTCCCGGCAAGAGTGCTGGAGTGGGTTGCCCTTTCCTCCTCCAGGGGATCTTGCTGAGCCAGGAGTTGAAGCTCGTCTCCTGTGTCGCCTGCATTGCAGGCGGATTCTTCTCCACTGAGCCACCTGGGAAGCCTGTGCGTTAGTTTAATGATGTATGTTTTCCTGAGAAACAAAGCATGATGTTTAGATTTTTAAGTTTAAAATTACATAGGATACGCTCTTGTAACTTTTATTACACAATATTTTAATCATTCCCTAGAACATAGAGAATATCTGATGGATACGCACTCACCCAGCACCTATCAACATTTGACTATATTATTCAATATTTTTAAAAACCAATAATGATACTCTTGAAGCTTTTGTGTGCCCATCTCTGATCTCATTTCCTTTCTTTCCAGAGATAACCGCAATCTCACATTTGTCATTAACATTCCCATATTTGCTTTTCTATTTTTACTACATATTTATGTCTCCATTATAGCCCACAGTTTATTTATACTTATTTTAAAGCTTCACATCTAGGATGTCCTAATGTTCATAACATTCACACCTCTGGCAGTTTTTCAGTATAATGGTTCTAAGATTTATCTGTACTGATGTGCATAACTCCTGCTCATATTTAATTTTTTGTTGATCAGATACAAATGAACTGTTCTTTCTCATAATTTAAATTACCTCTAAGAAATTCCCCCCCTCATTTCCCAGTCTCAGTGGCATTTATTTGTTTTGTTTTCTATCTCTTTTTTACCCAAAGGACTGGTAATATGTTTTCCATTATACTGGTCATTTTGAAGAGCCAGTTTCTGGTTTTATTTATCAGATCCATTAACTGCTGTCCACACATCGTTACTTTCTACACTTGCTGTGTTTATCTTTAATTTCTTTCTAGATTCTTTTGGTTGTGTGTATGTGTGTGTATGCGTGTTGGTGTTTGCTTGCAGGGGGATCATTTATTTCAGCTGTCCTCATAGCCTAATACGTGCATTTACAATGTAGTTCTTCTCCTTCACCACTGTTGCTGCCATTCAGATCCTGATGTACATGTGGTGTCAGTTATTTCTAAGTAGTTTGAAATTTGAGGGTGAGCTTCACTTTACCTCGAGTATAAATTCACAGGCTATTTCAATACGCCAGAATGGTTGATATTCTTTTTGACTAGACTTTTGTTAATTTCTGTGGTTCTTACCTTGTTGTCAGAGAATGTGTCTTGTATAATTAGTTCATATCTGGATGATAGTTTGGTTGGAAACTGAATTCTAGATTCAAAATAATTTGATCTTGGTAGACATTTTTCTTTCCTTTGACTTTTGGTTTTCTTTAGAGTAGATGCGAAATCTGATGGCAGTCTACCTCTTGGTCACATGTACATCACTGTATTTTTCCTTTTTTATCTTCCATTAATGTGTGAAGTATTCATTCTACCCCTGTGGCTGGAAGCTTGTCTAATTTTCAGTGTTGTTGGCAAGATCTTGGTGAGCTGTTTGGATCTGAAAGCTTAAGATACTTTTTCAAGCCCAAAGAAATATCCTTCTGTTGTTTAAAAGATTTTATCATTCTCTTGTTTATTCATCTTGAGCTTTTATTAAACGAGTATTTATTTCTTGTGTCTCTTAACTTTGGTTCATGATTCTCGTCCCTGCTGCTGGCATTTCTAATAACTTTTTAATTTACAGTCTCAACACCAGTGTGAACAAAAATAACTTCTTAATGTTTCATTACAACTGAACTCAATGTTTTTTCCACTGAAGGCAAAAAAAAAAAAAAAGGAATTATTTCCAATCTAAGGCAACTAAGTCACTTTCAGTTGTAAACACGGCCCATTCAGGATTTAAACAACTCAAATCAGTTCAAAATTCTCTCTCCTTTTTATTCCCTTCTTCCCCCTGGCAGGGGTCCAAGCTCCCAGGACGTTTCTGTGTCAGGCTCGCCTTGCAGGTAGGACAGTTAGTACATGGATTAGGAAGTCTAGGAGGTTCAGTACAATGAGCTCCTCTGTTCTCACGCGCTCTGTGCGGAGGGAGCTGGTGCTTCCTGGTTCCTATTGTCACGTGCTTATAACCGCTGCTGCCCGTAGCCAAGTCTTGGCTTCCCTGTTAAGAAGGGAATTCATGTGCACCCGTGGCTGATTCATGTCAATGTAGGGCAAGACCAATACAGCACTGTAAAGCAAATAAAGAAAAAAAAAAAAAAAGAAGTGTATACTCTGGGTTCTCTTTGTATAGTTCTGAGGCGCCTTCAGTTTTCTAATATTTGTTTCATAATTGATCAGTAGCTGATCGGTGCTTTCTACTGAGGTGTCAGGATTCTGTAAAGTCACTCTTGGCCCTTCTGCCTTCATCATCCATTGCTGGCATATTGCTTTGCTGTCATATTGGATGCAGAAAATCCCTAGAAGGCTTGACATGACCCTAGCAAGTGAGGCACAGGTATCTTCTCTTTCAGATTCCTCTACAAAATGAGGCAGGGTCTTTTTAGGACCTAAACTGTCCTTCTCTGGGACTCATCTGGGGCTGGAGGGTCCTGGGGTCCTGGGGCACTGGGTCCTTCTTAAGATCCAGACAGCGTCTATAATCTACTCGGGTATGTGCAGTTTATCCTCCCTTGCCTCCTGATCGTCTTTGTTGTTTGCTGGTCTCAGCCTATTGATAGTCATGCTATCCCTAGAAATGCCTAGGGCCCAGTGACCTTCTCACTGACATCTCCTCTTTGCAAATAATGTAACTAGACTAACTCATGTGGTTCTTATTATTATGGCAAGATACCCTCTAGCAATAACCATTAGGGAACTTTGAAGACAGAGTTTATTCCTTACAAGCCGGCAAGTGTATAAGGCACGCCACGGGGCACACAAGGAAGCCTCTGGTAGAGACACGCGGAGGGCGCTTGACCACAGGCCTGGGAATCTGCTTTGACTGAGGTTGAGGGTGGGGGTTTGGGTTTCCCTGGATTGCTCTTTACTAGTGAATTAAAACCATAATAGTGGGGATTTAAAGCAAGGGAAGAGAGAAAGAAAGAAAGAAAAAAGTACCCAAATGGCCACATAAACCAGTGTCTCTAAAACAAAAGAACCTCATGGGGTAGGGAGCAAAGCAGATAGTCGAGATGGCCTTCCTAGATGTGTTGAAGCAGACACATCTTTGAAGTGGATGCCTCAGCCACCAAAGCTTAAAGCCAGACGCTTGCATTACAAAAAGGAAAGGCAACTGTCGGGGCTTACATTGCAACCTCTTTTTGCTTCTAGGTAAGAAAATGACTCTTTACTCATAGTGTGAATTTTAGCCTCTCCATATTAATTCTTTGCTTCCTATCTTCCAGGATTGCTGTTTATAGTAAAAGATCCATGTTGGGGAATTCCAAGGAAAACTCTTTGTTTTTAACACAGCCTTTCTTGCAATTAAAAGCTTAACGTCAACACTATTTTTCTTTGAGGCATTAGGCAAATCTATTTAGACATTTAATTGGTTTCGTTAGTTCAGGATGTATCAGGCCCACTCCTGAAGGGAAAAATTTTGACAAATAATCACTGCTTTCTGAATCATGGGGATAAAAGGCCTATAAGGAACACAAGGTATTGAATTGTGGTGCTGATCTGAAACATAGACTGCCAGCTATTTCTCCAGCAAAGGTGGATTTATTTGGGACTAGCAGAGAATTGCAATTCAGGGTCTCCAACCACGGTGAGTGTGTGCAAATTCCCACATGACAAGGGGGATATTTTTACAGAGGGGAAGAGGGGTTGGGAGGGTTAGAGTAAGCAAAGAGTCTGTGACTTTTCATTGGCTGAGTCCTTGCCAGGGAAGAAAGTGAAAGTCACTCAGTCATGTCTGACTCTTTGCAACCCCATGGACTATACAGGCCATGAAATTTTCCAGGCCAGAATACTGGAGGGGGTAGCCATTCCCTTTTCCAGGGGATCTTCCCAATTCAGGGATCGAACTCAAGTCTCCCACACTGCAGGTGCTTCTTTACTAGCTGAGCCACCAGGGAAGCCCAAGAATACTGGAGTGGGTAGCCTGTCTCTTCTCCAGCAGATCCTCCCGACCCAGGAATTGAACTGGGGTCTCTGGTATTGCAGATAGATTCTTTACCAGCTGAGCCACCAGGAGCGCCCTGCCAGGGAAAAGAGGAGCTCGAATTCCTCCTGTTGGACTCTGCTGTTGTTGCAGAATGTGAGAGCTCCCCCTGCTTGTCTCCCAGCTTTATTTAATTGAAGCTTCTGTTCATTATTGTTATTATTTGCCATTCCACCTTTTGATCAAGGCCTTTCTCTGAAACATTACTCATCAAGAATCAGGTTTTCTAGTTTCATGGGCTTTTCCCTCCCAATTCCAGGAGAGATCTTTTCTGGGTGTAGTGTCTCACGTTAGGGGAAAATGCACAGATGGGAAATCTATTCAAGTCAATAGGGAGGGGTTTAGTTAGTTCAGTCACTCAGTCGTGTCCGACTCTTTGGGACCCCATGGACTGCAGCACGCCAGGCCTCCCTGTCCATCACCACCTCCTGGAGTTTGCTCAAACTCATGTCCATTGAGTGGGTGATGCCATCCAACCATCTCATCCTCTGTGAGGGATAGGAAGGAGAACTCTAAGGTACTTTTTATCTGTTAAGTTTATACGTTATCAAGATCATAGACATGAGCGATCATCTGAAATGTTATTTCATCCTCAAAAGTTTCGGAAGGAACTTCCTACAGGCCTGGTCTGGATATCATGGGAAAGCTGTCTCATCAGATATCTGCTTCAGTTCCAGAAAATCTTACTTTTAGGTCGCCAGATGATATGTAGTTCCAGTCAGTGTCTGGTCCTTTCTGGAGGGATGCCACATGAGTCTGTGAATTTATTCCTTGGCATTTGGTGACACAAGAATTGGTTAGCACCGTCTAACATTACTGATCTTTCCAATCAGGTTGAACAGACGTCTCCTGCAGTCGTCTTTTCCAGTAGACAAAATCTCTAGGTTGCAAGGTGTGATGCTTAAAGGCCCTTTTCTCCCAAGGTTACGCTGTAAAAAATTGCTCTACCAAAACATGGCAGTTTTTAATAGAAGCAATTAGGGCTTGGCATTGTTAGAGTATCTCTCCTTTTATTAGTTGTGGGTCAAACGAGTTAGGAGCCCAGTACATTGGGCATCCTGTGACTATCTCAAAGGTTAGAGTTTATGGGTTTCTAAAGAGATTATATTATATTTCTAAAGATATATCTATCTATATAGATATATATATTATATTTCTAAAGAGGTATAAGATTTAGAAGGACTAACCCAATGCTTTTGGCCAAGGAATTTCGAGGACCTCTACAAGTTTTGCCGACTGAGTCTTAATAACGCCACTGCTGTGCTCAGCTAAACCAGAGAATTGAGAGTGGTGAGATGAAATGTTGTAAGACTGGGCAAACAGCACGGACTGGCTTAGGCGCCTGAGCACTACACTGGGTTCCTTAATCACTGTGAAGTTCAAGAGGAGTTCACCAGGTAGAGACGATCTTTTGCGAAAGAACGTTAGCCATCAAGGAGGTATAGTAGCTTGTCTGCAATAGAAGGCTTCTGTCCAGTGTGAAAACATACAGGCTATGTCCAACACATATTTATATCTATTATTCAGAGGCAGTTGTGTGAAATCCATTTGCCAGACCCTAGGTGGTCTGTTAGGCAGGCACAGGGTCCAGGAGCAGCATGATCAGGCTTCCTGGGTTGTGCTTCGGGCAAGTGGGGCAAGTGCGGCAGGCACTTTGGGGGTTTACTAATACCTCCCCACCAACACTGACTCATGAAGACTATGACTGCCAGTGGGCCATCTGTTCAATGTATGTGCAGTGCTGAGGACTGGGGGCTTTATGGAGTGTCTGGTAGGACTTTGGTGCTATTTGATCTAAGCAACAGCTTTCTCTTTTCATCAAACCACCAACTGGTGAATTTCCAATTTTGCTTTTCCCTTTTTGAGGCCAATTATTGAGCCAGTTTTTCTAAATTATCATTTAGGAGACTATCCGTTTGCTCCATGATGGAGGTTTGGCTACTGTAGGTCTCTTCAAGGGAAATGGCAGAAGGTGCAGAAATAGCAGCAAGGTGATTTCCCCTCATTTCCAGAAAGCTGAGTTTAGAATGCCCCAGAATCTTAATAGAAGTATTAAGTAAAGTAATACTTTTACTTAATGCAGATAAAAGTATTGCATTCAATAACTCTTGAACACAGGGGCCGATTTTAATTTTATTTCCTCTGGAAGTAAGGAAGCCATATTACTTCTAAAACATTCCAGAATCATGAGCTACTCTAAAAATATATTTACTGTCAATATAAATATTGGCAGTTTGTCCTTGGCTAACGCACAGGTCTGCATAAGAGCACATCATTTAGTCTGTTGGACTGAAGTAGCCATAGATAAAGACGCTGCTCTACAACATCGAAAAGAGCTCTAATAGCACCTCCAGCACAGTGCTTGCTATTTCACCTTTTCAGTGAGAGCCATTAGGGAACCGGGAGAGGTCAGAGTCCAGATTACCCGGTGGGATTTCCTGTAGCTCACCATCAGCCGTCGGGAGGTGGTCCGTCAGCGTTGGTGGTCCCTCATAGCTAGTTTGTCAGTGCGGGAGCGGAGACGAGCAGCCAGGTTAAGGGCATTAAAGTGTCAAAGAATTACGTGAGGGGCAGTTAACGGAAGGACTTCATAGGCGGTGAGATGGTTGGCTGGAAAATGTTGACGTGATGAAAATTCAGGAGAGATCTTTCTGCAAGAGGAGAAAAACGATACCGGAGAGCCCACACTAGCTTTCTCAGTGGCCTTAACTGGAAGGGCCGTGGCCTCGTGGCCCTCAGCAAAGGCTCGTTCCCTCGTGCCACTGGGTCCAGCTGCTGACTGTTCTACACTCTGGACCAACGGCGCCTCTGTTTTTCTGGATGAGCACCCCAAGGGCGCTTCCTCCTGTTTTATATTAAAAAAAGGGAGGGAGGGAAGGGAATCTGATCATTGGGATGCTCAAGGGCAGGTGGGTTCATCAAACTTTCCTTTAAGGTCTTGAAGGTGATATCATTCAGTTCTTCCCATAGCATTGAGTCAAGGTTGTTTTTATTGAATGAAACACATGGAGCAGAGGTTTGGCCTTGAAAGGAAAATTGGAATCCAGTTTTGGCAATAAAAGATCAGCTGAGAAAACCTCATCAGTAGTGCTTAGTTTTGGGTTTGGGGAAACTTGTGGTACCATGAAGTCTATTTGGATCTAGCTGTAGTCCCTGTTCTGGTATCAGATGCCCTAAACACTGAACTTGGATTATGCATACTGCAATTTTTCATTCCTTTTTTTGTCCCAGTTTACTTAATGTTTTTTAAAAATTTTTTGATTGAAAAATCTTTATTGAGGGATAACTTACATATTGTACATTCATTCACTGTAAATGTACACTTTGATAATTTCTAGTAAATTTGCAAAATTGTATAACCATCACCACACACCATTTTGAGAACATTTCCATCCTTCCAAAATATTTCTTCATGTCCATTTGCAGCCAATCTCTGCTGCTGCTGCTGCTAAGTCGCTTCAGTCGTGTCCGACTCTGTGCGACCCCATAGACGGCAGCCCACCAGGCTCCCCCGTCCCTGGGATTCTCCAGGCAAGAATACTGGAGTGGGTTGCCATTTCCTTCTCCAATGCATGAAAGTGAAAAGTGAAGTCGCTCAGTCGTGTCCGACTCTTAGCAACCCCATGGACTGCAGCCTACCAGGCTCCTCCGTCCATGGGATTTTCCAGACAAGAGAACTGGAGTGAGGTGCCGTTGCCTTCTCCACAGCCAATCTCTACTCCCACCTTTAACCTCAGACAACCATGAATCGCTTTCTGTCACTACAAAATTGCCTTTTCCAGATATTTTATCTTTTAAAATTTCAATTGCCACCACATCTTACTTATCCAGTCACAGTTGTTGGACACAGTAGGAACAGACTAGGAATAATCCAAGTGTCCAACAACTGTAAATGGATAAATCAAATGTGGTTGCAATTAAAATTTTAAAAGATAAAATACCTGGAAAATGCAGTTTTTCTTCGGTGACCCGTCCCTTTAAAATGAAGGGCATGCTGCCTTCCTGTGAGGAGGCTATCTTGGTCTGTGTGCAGCTTGGGAAAGAATTTCCAAACATGAGGCAGAATGAGAAAAGAATGAAGTTTATTAGAGTGGGAAAAGCTGTTAGAACTGTGGGCAGGTTCAAGGGAGAGCCAACTCCTTCCACAGGCTGAATTGATGCACTCAGTGGTATCCGACTCTTTTGTGACCCCATGGACAGCAGTCCACCAGGTTCCTCTGTGGGATTTTCTAGGCAGGAATACGGGAGTGGGCTCCCGTTTCCTTCTCCAAGGAATCTTCCTGACCCAAGAATCAAACCCATGTCTCCCATGTCTCTGGCACTGCAGGTGGATTCTTTACCGGCTAAGTGAATGGGGACGCCCAGGCTAGTAGCTAATTTTTACAGCCTGGAGATGGAGAAAATTCCTATTGGTTAGGATGCTGTAGGGTGGATAATAGGGTGGGTATTTACCTAATATGGGGTCAAGGAATGGTCAGATTTAGATCCAGAGGCTCATGGCAACAGTGATTATGGAGCTCAGTCCAGCTCCAGATGTTTTTTTCCTGTGACCTTGGTATAGGGCTCCACAGAGGCCTGACAAGGAGAGCAGAAAAGCAATTCATCCACATACTGTAACAAAGTAGAACCTCTAGAGAACTTTACATCACCCAGATCAGCCTTCAGGATTAGAACAAATAAGAGGGACTCTCGGTACAACCCTGAGCATGACTGTCCAGGTGACCTGTTTCTCTCCTTAAGTGAATGGAAAAGATATTTTCTAGCTTCATGAATGGAATACTAAAGAAGGCATTGCAGAAATCAATTATAGTAAAAAATTTATTTTCAAGGGGAATGAATGTTAATAATGCGTGTAGATAAGGAAAGCAGGGTGTCCAGGGATAACAGTGTTGTTTGTTGCTTGAAGGTCCTGGACAAGCCTCCAAACTCAGTCCTTAGGCCTTCTCACCTAAAATGGGAATGTTACAAACTAGTGCAAGGGCTAATGAGGGAGGCCTTGACCCTTGGAATCTTATATTACGGGATTTATGCCTTGAAGGGCCTCTTGTTGCGGCTGTTGTTCAGTTGCTAAGACATCTCCAACTCTTTGTGACCCCTTGGACTGCAGCACACCAGGCTCCTCTGTTCTCTGCTATCTCCTGGACTTTGCTCAGATTCATGTCTATTGAGTTGGTGATGCTATCTAACCATCTCATCCTCTTTAAATGATTAAGTCTGGAAATATTGAGGGGTCTACTTGAATTTTGATGGGAGGTGTCCTGTGAATTTTGCCAACAGCAGTTGGAGATTTTGCCCATAAGAAAAATGGTCGCTGACTTAACAAGAATAAATGCTCAGTGTTTAGAGCAAAGAAAGTGCTAATATTGTCCGAAACAACAAATAAGATGTCAAAGTATCATTTAATCCATCTGGTTGGTTACTTTGATGATAACTGTCAAATTCTAGAATTATTTCCTCACTTTGGGAGAAAGAAATTCTGGCATGATACTTCTCTAAAACGTCTTGGCCTATTAAGTGGATAGAAGTAGCAGAACTAAGGGGAGAATGGTAGGTATCTCTCCAAGGGCTTAAACAAAAAGGGAAAAATTCAGAGACAGGAACCTCCTGAGGTTCCTTAGAGATCCCCACTGTTTGAGGCAGGGACTGCTTTACAATAGCAGGCTGGAGCACCAAGAGTGTGGTCCTGGCGTCATTAAGATTGGAAGAGATTCGTCCCCAGTCTGGAGAAGTGTTCTCCAAGGCAAATGTGAAGAGCGCCTGTAGTTCTTGGAATTCTGTCATTGAGAATTGGGAGACTTTGGAAAGGCTGGCTGCTCAGAGGGCTGCAGGTGCCTAAACACTTTAATCTGTGACATTTTCCCCCCTAGCCTGATTCAGCAATAGCAGAAACTGGTTTTGGTTTCATTTAGGAGCCTTCATACACTGGAGTCAAAGATTAAGAATGCTAACAGTGTTCCCTTGAGATGGCTCATCTGGAGTGCAAGCGGCGTCATCTGCGGGACCAAGTCCGGAGTGGACCAGCTTCTTGGTCCATCCTGGTCCTTTTCACTGGAAGAGAAAGATCTTGTTTCAGCCCATTTATAAACACTGAGTTAAAAGCTGCTCGGGTGGAATTAACATCTGAAGGGAGATCAGAATTTTTAAGTCAACTGTAATAACCATGAGTAAGTTCATCAGGGCTTTCGTGTGTTCAAGCCTGCATTTTGTTCCAATCAACAGCATTTGCAAAATCCCAGAAACTGCTTGATGAAGTCCCCTAGCAGTTGCCTGCGCCTGTTCATGTACTAGAGCTTCTCTGGCGGTTCAGGTGATAAAGAATCTGCCTGCAGTGCGGGAGACCCAGATTCGACCCCTGGGTATAAAAAGTTAGCAGACTGGTCTCCCGGCTGTAATTCTAGAAACTTTTCAGGACTTTGTCTATTAGCGGATTTCATCCAGTGTTGAGCCTGGCCTTCCCGACAAGCGTGTGAACTAGCTGATGTGAGTCAGAGGAAGGAGGTTGAGGAGTGTGATGACTGTATTAAATTCCGGGAGACAGGAGGCTTCCCTCTTCCTGCCGCCTCTGCGCTCAGCACAGGGCACGAGGGCGCCGCCCGCTGGCCTCCCAGCTCTAACTGCGGTTCTGTTCACTCTGTTTATTTACAGTGGGAATGGATGGTGGGGGTGAAATCCAGTGCTTAAAATCCCCAAATATTACTCGACTGAAATTAGGGCCTTATCTTTGGAAATACTAGTTATATTGCCAGACTGGTTTGTGATTACTTTGTGGCCACTGTTGGCCCTGCTTTCTGCCCCCATCAGGACTCCCAAGAGGTCGGCTGAAGCTGGTGACAGCATATTTGAGAGGTTTTGACAGGTCAGTTCTAGGCATCTCACTTTTCTCTCTCTCCGTGGCCCTGATAAAGTGATTTTATTTTCTGTGACTTCCCATTGTTACTGGCACAGTCCTGAGAGATGGCTTCCCCTAGCAGCTGCTGCTACATATATAATTTCTCTCTGTATAATTTCTGTTACATATATGAATTGCTCTCTCTATGATTCTGACCAGACTGTGATCCTGTTCACTGACCTGTTCATCAACAAGTCCGTCAACACGTCTGCACATCAGGTTGCCAAAGACCTGCTCTACCTTTGCCTCCTGTGTAACTAAAGTAGGGTTGGTTTTTGTGACTTGAGCTTTAGTCTGTGTATGCAATGATATAGGCAAGTCCCTAGAAGGGGAGAGGGCCGTGACCATATTCTACACAACCACGAGCCTCAGGCTGCATTTTCTGATTCTACAGCCTGAGGAACAAGGAAATGAAGGAGGCCCTGAGGAGAGCTCTTCATAAAGCCAAGTTGTACTAATTATCTTCACAGTTCTGCAAAATGCTCATCAAAACCCGCCTCTGTTGTACTAACCATCTGGGCTCCGGTTATCATTTGCCAGCGGTTGCCCCATATGAGACATGGAACCAGCCCCCCAGAGGTAGAGTGTCCTTCGGTAAGGAGTTCCCCATGAAGCCTGCCTCCAGGGAAAGCAATGCAAGACAGAGGCAGAATACCAACAAAGAAATTCCGTATTTTAATGGGGAGAAATACCAATAAAGATTTGAAATTAAATTGAGTAATGGCAACAACAGGGAAGCTTGACATCAGCGGTAACATTAATATTGAGCTAGAGAAGAGTAAAAAAGAATAGGGGGATGATGAGATGCCAATTGCACAGTGGATTTATATCATCTATGAGGGTATTTCCTTATGTGATTAGGAACACTGCATTTTGTCTGAGCGATTTGTAATTTTATTTTTAAGTGAGAAGTTCCACGTAAAGTGCTTGGCCTGGTGCCTGGTACTTCTGGCCCCTCAGGGATGTTGGCTGTCTCTGTGGCATCAGTTATTATTAGTGGGTTCTACATTCTTAAAAAAAAAAAAAAAGTGTTAGTGGCTCAGTCATGTCTGACTCTTTGCCACCCCACGGACTGTGTAGCCTGCCAGGCTCCTCTGTCCATGGGATTCTCCAGACAAGAATACTGGAGTGAATTGTCATTTTCTCCTCCAGGGGATCTTCCCGCCCTGGGGATGGAAGCCGTGTCTCCTGCATTGACAGATGGATTCTTTACCACTGTGCCACCTGGGAAGCCCCTGAGTATGAGAACAAATGCTTATTCCTGCATGTCACTGAATGTGTGCATAGCTCAGTAAACATTCTATTGTCAAATACTTTTGAGAATCGCTGCACAATACATAGTCCATTTAGGAGATTTATAAAGCATATCATCACACTAAAGCATCCGGGAAATTATTTAGTAAAGACAGTTACGTCCTTTAACCCAGTTTCCAAGGCATCTTTGAGCATTAAATCCTTTTTTGGTATGTTAAAAGTAAAAAAAAAAAAAAAAATTAAATGCTAACTGGAGTTTGACCTAATTTTTTTTCTATTTAGGAGAGACATTTCCCTTTGTTGAAGAAAACATCTCAAAGGGCATCTGGATTATGGAATTTAAGAACCTAATGTAAGGTCTAAGTGGAAGATATTTGGGTATTAAACATTTAGATTATCACGCATAACAATATACAAAGAATTTTGAGTCTTCTCTCAGTGGATTAGACTGGATGGGGATTTGGAAGATGGGGCAACTGGGAGAAGACGGAGAAATAAAAGGTGATCTCGGTAGAGAAAGATATGGGTCATACGTAGCAGGCAGGTTCAGGTGGGGATGGGGAGCAGCCGGTGACAAATTTCTTGCCATGGGCATGACTGGGGAATTTGTAGCACAATGACAATTATTCAATTCTAATTTTCTCCCTTTTCTGTGTAGTGCTATGAACCTAAGTTTCTTGCAATAAATTTTATTAAAAATCCGTTACCCAAATAAACCACCATGTTGATTTTGTTTGAGAGAGTGAAGGATGAAGAAAACAGGCCATGCTGTACCCTGGTGTGATGTGATACGGAGGAGGGTGAGAAGTGACGGGAAGTGGGCAGGAGTGTAAATGACACTTGAGCGGAGGCAGGAAAACAGAGGCTCACGGATGCAACTGGGAGCCTTTGCTCGTCCTCGGAAATTCTGGGGGGAGCTCTGGACCTTAGGATGCAAAAAGGGTGAGGGGCGTGGCAGGTATTTTAGCCCAGTCAATTGTTGGCACAAACACCTGTGTGCTTCTCTACATTTTCTAGATTATGTAAGCAGGAACACCGCAGCCACGTGGCTGGACTCTGGTCACTGGGACGGGGGTGGGAGGCAGGCCAGACCTGGTCCTTGGTGGCATCCTCGGTGATCTTTCCCTGACTTCCCTGCACTAGCAGTATGGACGTCTACCTGTTCTAAATGGCTTAGCTGCAAGGCGGATAAGGACTTAACCCACGTTGGATTTTTCAAGGGTAAATAGAAAGTCTAAGTCACTGTGATTTTAAGGTCATTTGTTAATGCAGCGTGGCCCAGAGGACTCCCCTCTTCACCCAGTGAGCTCCGGCAGGGATGTGTCTTGTGTGTGGCCATAAAAACATATTGTTTTGGGCAGAAGGGACTGTGGCTTAGGCAGAATCCGTTAGCAGCTAGTGAGCCCAGGGCAGGCTCAATTTCTGGTCCACTCCTTGGGCAGCTCTAAGGCCGTGGGCTTCTCTTTGCCACGTTTCCTCATTAGCGCCAATGGGCAGCTTGTTCTTTCAGTCCCACAGGGATCTTGTGACGATGAAGGGAGTGCTTTGAAACAGTTAAAGCTACTCTGCAAGCATTAGATCTGATGATTGACTTCCCTACGTTTTCTTTCCCTAAGTGGAGGATAGAGAAGAACGATAATGGAACGTTCTTAGAGGAGTAAAGGGTGTTGGTCTCGCCCTCCCTTTTCAAGCACACATCCTAGCACCAGCGCTATGGTGAACGCTATTCGAGACTGAGAAGAGGAAAGTTAGTAATACCGCTTCTTTTTATTTAAATCTTGATATTTTATTCATTATAGATTTTTGCAAAGGAATTTATTTCTTAGCTATATCTTATGACTGTTTATCTTGTTTACTAAAGCTTTGCGTGCCCCCTTATCTTTGGCATCCGAGGCGAGTGCCTCACTCTTCACCTGGACTTGCCTAATACCATCCTGTGCTACTGGCATGGTGCCTCGCTGGTCCAGGGAGAAGTCCCTGGGCTTTCTGGACCCTGTCAAGTTGCTCACGTTGTCCCCCTTCCTTAAGTCTTGCCCGTCATTCTCCTACCAACACTCGCATCCAAACCGCCTGCCGAAGTCCACCTCCAGCGGGAAGCCACCCCTGATCGACCCCAACTGTAGGCAATCTTGCCTTACGCTGACTCCCCTTGGCACCTTAGTTATGCCTCTCTTAGGAGCTTAGTACTTGTTCCCCGTAGGATGGGTAGTTATGTAACCTACTAGGTGGTCTAGTCCTTGTAGACAGCCGTTGTGTGTGTGTGTGTGTGTGTGTGTTTAGAAGGATTTGTTTCATTATGTATCTCCTGCTCCTCATTTAGAATGCTTAGCACAGTGATGAATCCATGATAGAGGTGGTATCATTTTCTCTTGGTTCTCATAATTGTCCAAGAGAACAATTATTCTGTAATTATTCTGTTCTTCCTGTCTTCCTTAGTTCCCTTTCTGAACTGAGACATCTTGAAATTCAGTGACTAAATCAAAATGCCTCCAAATTTGGAGCTAAAGAAATACTGCAGTGTTAAAGACTCAGAGAGTTGGCAAAGGTCATGCCAACAAAAAGGATGTGCCAATCTCTCCTCTGGGCAACATGCCAGGCTTTTGTTTTCCCCGTGATTTCATTTGTTTTTAAAGGAAAAAAAGGGAGCAAGGGTGGGGGGAAGACAGTGAAACCCCTGAATTCCAGACAGGGCCAGCTTAGAAGACATGATGGTCTTGGTGACGTCACTATGTTGAGTCCCCAGGGTGTCCTGAATAATGTGTCAAAGCCTCGTGTTTACAAAACACCCTCTTCCTTCTAGGATGTGGCCACACCAGTGAGGGCACAGTTTCTGACATTGTTTTGACTAGAGAAGCTAAAGCCAGAGACATCTCACTTCTCCAGGGACCATGTGGGACTGGGATTCAGGCTTTTCAGACTCAAGTGAGTGGCTGTGTGGAAGGGCTTTGGGAGCTGGGACTGGGACCAGGAGCCTTGCTGTGAATCCACATGAGAAATAACTGAACTGCCTTTCCTTAGAGACCACACCAGCTGTTGACTGGGGACCTCAGACTTCCAGAGACGATCGGTGTCTTAACCAAAAGAGATTTAATTGCACTGGAGTTGGGAGCCCAAACAAAGAGGCTTTTCTCCAGTCTTTGCTCTCCTAGCCTGGAACTGAACAACAACTGGAATGAGGCATATATAGTGAGCAAGGGTTAGCAAATCATGGAAACAGGAAGATTAAGGGAAGAGAGAGAAGAAAGTGCTCGACAGACAAGAACTGGCAAGGAACCTGAGGGTGATCCACGCAGGGACCAACCTGCAGGCAGCTATGACGTTAGTGTCCCCAAGTTGGTCACTAGTGTGTGTGTGTGTGTGTGTGTGTGTGTGCAGAGTGCAGGAGGAGGGGGAAGGACATCGAGGCCTGGAGAGATAAGGTAATTTGCTCAGGGTCATCACTAAGCAGGTTTAGGAGGATAAGATCTACCTAGACCCCCTGCTCCCCAGCACAGCGGTCTCTCCCCAGACCCTTAAGATTCTCAAGCCATGGAAGAGAAATGACTTTTTAGAGACAAAGGAAAAATTAGTGAAAAAGAAAGAAGAGGAGTGCAGGGAAAAGGTGAAGTGGAATTCAGGTGAGGAAACTGTTCTGGTCCACTTGGTTCAAGCTCAGTTCAGACCACCAGATCAGTTTCTTGGGTTCATCATTCCCTCCAATACATCAGTGCAACACTGGCCTAGCTGCCAAAGTCTAATGCTTTAAAGATGATCAAATCCCTTCTCTACTCCCCTGCATTGCACTCTGCCAAAGGAATTTCTGTCCATTAGCACAAGAGTCTCCATTAGCCTTCCGATACGGAGAGACTGCAGAGCTGGTTTTCATGCTTGTCTGCGTAAAGGCAGACGTTTCTCTGGTCCTCTTGGACTGCTGGAATTGACTCATGATGCATGTAAAATCCTGCTTTAAGATAAATAGGGCTTCTGTGTGCAGTTTTTTTCCTAATGGCAGTTCCATTTTAGCTGTGCAATCTTGGAGGCAAGCTGGAGTGACTTAAACTCTGTCTCAGTTGCCTCATCTGTGAAGTGGGGATAATAAAAGCTCCTGCCTCATAATGTGAATGTGGGGATTAAGTGACTTACTACATAAATCACTTGGAACAGTGTCTATATATGTGCACTCTCTTATTACAGAAATTATCTGTCCTTTTAAGATCTATTTTTGTGCTCTACCGCAGCTCCCCGCTAGCGATCTGTTTCACACGTGGTAGTGTATGTATGCCAATGCCATGCTCCCCATTCATGCCACCTTCTCCTCTCAGATGACCCAGAGGAGAGGGAGGGGGTGGGAGGCTCACAAGGGTGAGGATTTATGTATTCAGAAAACGAAGATCATGGCATCTGGCCCCATCACTTCATGGGAAATAGATGGGGAAACCGTGGAAACAGTGTCAGACTTTAATTTTTTGGGCTCCAAAATCACTGCAGATGGTGACTGCAGCCATGAAATTAAAAGACGCTTACTCCTTGGAAGAAAAGTTATGACCAACCTAGATAGTATATTCAAAAGCAGAGACATTACTTTGCCAACAAAGGTCTATATAGTCAAGGCTGTGGTTTTTCCAGTGGTCATGTATGGATGTGAGAGTTGGGCTGTGAAGAAGGCTGAGCACCGAAGAATTGATGCTTTGAACTGTGGTGTTGGAGAAGACTCTTGAGAGTCCCTTGGACTGCAAGGAGATCCAACCAGTCCATTCTGAAGGAGATCAACCCTGGGATTTCTTTGGAAGGAATGATGCTAAAGCTGAAACTCCAGTACTTTGGCCACCTCATGCGAAGAGTTGACTCATTGGAAAAGACCCTGATGTTGGGAGGGACTGGAGGCAAGAGGAGAAGGGGACGACGGAGGATGAGATGGCTGGATGGCATCACTGACTCGATGGGTGTGAGTTTGAGTGAACTCCGGGAGTTGGTGATGGACAGGGAGGCCTGGCGTGTTGTGATTCATGGGATCGCAAAGAGTCGAACATGACTGAGCAACTGAACTGAACTGAAAGTTTTATGAAAATAGAATCATATAGCATGCTCTCTTTTTTTCTGGCTTCTTTCATTCAGAATAATTATTTTAAGCTTCTTGCATGTTGTTACTTGTATCAACAGTTCATCACTTTTATATTGCTGGATAGTATTCTGTTGAATGCACAGCTTATTTATTCACTGGTTGATAGAGACTAAGTTTGATTTTTAGCTATGACAAATAAAACTGTTTTGTACATTCATATGCAAATCTTCATATAGACATATGTTTTCATTTCTCTTGGGTAAATACCTAAGAATGGGTCATATCGGAGATGTATGCTTAACTTTTGAAAAAAATACCAAATGGTTTTCCAAAGTGATTGTACCATTTTACATTCCAACTACCAAAGTGCAAGAGTTAAAGTTGCTCTATATCTTCACCAATACTTAATGCAGTCATTCTTATATTTTAGTTTAATAAGTGTGTACTAATCTCTCATTGTGATTTTTTTTAAATTATTTGTTTATTTATTTGGCTGTGCTGGGCCTTAGTTATGGCATTTGGGATCTTCAATCTTTGTTGCAGCATCAGGATCTTTAGTTGTGGCATGCAGACTCTTCGTTGTCGCTTATTGGATCTAGTTCCCTGACCAGGGATTAAAACTCTGCACCCTGCATTGGGAGCACAGAGTCTTAACCACTGGACCACCAGGGAAGTCCCTCTCATTGTGATTTTAACTTGTATTTCCCTTAAGGCCTTTCATCTGTTACTCTGCCTTTTATGTATCTTCTTTGGTCTGTTTAAATCCTTTGCTCAAATATATTAGGATTTTGTTGTGTTAATTAACTTGATGGGAAGAATCTTTTCACAACATATTGTTCACTTTAAAATTCTTTCAATTTTATTATCAACTATACCTCAGAAAACTGAAGCTGGTTTTCCTGATTAGACTGGCTAGAAGTGTATCAATTTTATGGATCTTCTAAAATAAGCAAGTTTTGTTTTCATTGATGTATTTCCTTTCTTCCATCCATACTTGCTGTGAGCCTACCTTTTTCTTCTTTTTCTAGTTTCTTAAGGTAGAAACTGAGGTCGCTGATTTGAAAGCAAAACATTGGACACTACTGAGTGACTAACACTTTCACTTTCATCACTTTTCTCAAATATAGGATTTAATGCTAAAGAATTTTTCCAAAGTATTGTTTAAGTAGCATCTCTTAAGTTTTAATATGTTGTGTCTTCATTTTAATTTAGCTCAGAGTATTTTCAAATTTCACTTTTTATTTCATTTTTGATTCATGGATTATTTAAGAGTATTATTTGGTTTCCAAATATTTGGGAGATTTTGCAGATATTATTATGCTATTGATTACTAATTTAATTCCATTGTTGTCAGAGAACATACTTTATATGACTTAATTCCTTTTGTTTGTTTTATTGTAGTTTTCTCTGAAGATTATTTTGGTAGCTGTTTCATATGCAATTTAAAAAAAAAAATGTGTATTTTGAATTGCTGGGTTGCATGTTCTATAAATGCCAGTCTTGTTAAGTTAGATAATCATGATGATCAAATATACTATATTCTTGCTGATTTTCTGTCTACTAGTTCTATCAGTTATTAAGAAAGAAGTATTAACGTGTTAGACTACAGTTGTTGATGTGTCTATTTCTCTTTGCAGTTCTGTCAGTTTTTTCTTCATATATTTTAAAGCTCTGTTATTAGGTACATTTTAGAATTGCTGTGTCATTTTGATGAGTTGACCATCATGTCATTTTGAAATGACTCTTTTTATCCCTGGTAATATTCTTTGCTCTGAAATCTACCTTGATACTAACATAACCACTCTATCTTTCTTTTGATTATTGCTATGAGAGCATACATTTTTCAGTCCTTTTACTATTTGTGCCTTTATATTTAAAGCTCATTTCTCATAGGCAACATTTATTGATATGGTTGGGTTTAAAGCTACCAACTTGCTTTCCCTTTCTATTTGTGCCATTGCTTCGTTGTTTCTTTTTCCTTATTTTCTGTCTTATTTTGGAGCATTTAAACATTACTTATTGTTCTATTTCCTGAATAGCTTGGTGTGTAGAGTCTTTTTTGTTGTTATTATTTTAGTGGTTGCTTTAGGGTAATATTCTGCATCTTTAATTTATCATGGTTTACGATCTAGTGATATTGCACCACTTCTCATGGAGTATAAGATCCTTACAACAGTGTTTCTATTTCTTCTCTCCCATTTGTTGTGCTCTTTTTGTTATATAGTTTTTTTTTTTTTACTTCTGTTTTAAATTCCCACCTCAATTCATTATTATCTGAAAAGTCCTTATCTTTCCTTTGTTTTTGAAAGACATTTTCACTGGGTGTTCTGGAGCTGGTGATGGACAGGGAGGCCTGGCGTGCTGCGATTCATGGGGTTGCAAAGAGTCGGACACGACTGAGCAACTGAACTGAACTGATCCCATATAGGCAAGAATGATGTCATCAATTAGGATTCAATATTTAGATTATGTTTATTTAAAAATGTTTTGAAATTGAACTATAGTTGGTTTAAAATATTGTGTTAGCATCAGTTGCACAACATAGTGATTCAGTATTTTTGTAGGTTTTACTCCAATACAGTTTACTAGAAGACATGGCTACTGTGTGTCTATTTTGCACCTAGTAGTTTGAATCTGATAGCCCCGTACTCCTAATTTGTCCCTCCCCGTTCCCCCTCCCCTTCGGAAGCCATAGCTTGTTCTGTTTTACATATGCATTCATTTGTATTACTTTGCAGATTCCCCATATAAGTGATACCACATAGTGTTCGTCTTTCTCTGTCTGACTTATGAAGCATAATGGGTCCATTCATGTTGCTGCAAACGCATCATTTCTTTTTTCGTGGCTGAGTAATACTCATACATATACATAGAGAGGGAGCACATTTTTTTTTGGGTGTGCTGTGCAGCTTGTGGGATCTTAGTTGCCCAAGACGGACTGAACCCAGGCACCCTGCAGTGGAAGCACAGAGTCCTGTTCCAGGACGCTTCCATGGAACATATTCTTAACTCAGTCATCTGTTGATGGGCACTTGTGTCGTTTCCCAGGCTTGGCTATTGTAAATAGTGCTGCTGTGAACACTGGGGTGCATGTGTCTTCTGAATTAGAATTTTCAGTTTTTCTGGATATATACCCAGGAATGGAATTCCTGGATCATATGGTAGCTCTATTTTTCGTTTTTAAGGAAACTGTATAAAAGTGTTCCCCGTAATGGCCACACCAATTTACATTCCAGTCAATGGTGTACATCCTACCCAATGTTGGTATTTGTAGACTTTTTTTGTGATAGCCATTCTGGCAGATGTGAGGTGATAGCCCATTGTTGAAATAAACTCAAAATGGTTTAAAGACTAAATATAAGAATGGAAACCATAAAACTCCAAGAAGAGAACATAGGCAGAACACTGACATAAAGCACAGCAGTATTTTCTTGGCTCAGTCTCCTAAAGCCAAAGAAATAAAAGCAAAAATAAACAAAAGGGACCCAACTAAACTTAACAACGTTGGCACAGCAAAGTATACCATTGACAGAAATGAAAAGATAGTCTTAGGGAATGGGGGAAAATAACTGCAAATAACATGAAGGATAAGGGATTAATATCCAAAATATACAAACAGCTCAAATAACTCCATGTCAAAAAACCAAACAACCCAATGAAAAAGGGCAGAAGACCTGAACAGGCATTTTTTCAAAGAAGATATACAAATGAGCATGTGAAAAGATGCACAGTTTCACTAGTTATTCGAGAAATGCAGATTATGTTCTTTGTTTTGTTTTTGTACTTTTTTTTTTGGGTGCATTGTGCAGCATGCTGGATCTTAGTTCCCCAATCAGGGATCAAACCCACACACCCTGTCGTGGAAGTATGGAATCTTAACCCCTGGACCACCAAGGAAGTCCCAGATTATGTTTATTTTTAATAATGAAATTAAGGTAGTGACCTGATAGTCCAGTAATAGAGCTGACCCTGCTCCTAGTACTCTTCAGACTCCTGTCGTCGTCTCCCAGACGCTCACATCAATCTCTTTGTGCTCCCAATAACATGTTTGTCAATTACTGTCACCACTGGAAAAAGGACCTGTTCTTTCTTCTTCTCCCCCTGTTACAGCTCCCATTCCTCATATCATTTGCCTGAGAATCCACTTGGTGATTTCTTCCATTCCCACTGCCTGTAATGGTATCTTTAGAATCTGTATCATAGATGCTGACTCTCTATGTTCTTAAAGCTTTTGATCTCGGGGAGGCAGAGCATTGCTGTCTTCCATGCCTGGGTGGGCAGGAGGAAATCCTTGTCTGCACTGGCCCCTGGGCTCTGAAAAGCTCCACATGTATACAAAGCTTTGCAGAGTCTGTTGGGTCTTGCTCTTCACTTGTCTGACTATAGGTACCTTAGTCAATTCCAACGCACTAGGAAGGAACAGGCCTCACTTACTTATTAGTCTACGTTTTTCCTCTGATCCCCATTCTTGGAATTCAAACTCCTTTTTACCCTGTTCTTGGCTTCCAGACCCTGATAAGTTGGCTGTTTTGAGATATTAGTCTGCCATCTTCTGAGTCTGCCGGCTTTCTGAATAAAGTCGTATTTCTTGCCTCAACACCTCATCTACAGACTTACTGGCATATTGTGAGGTGAACCAAGAGAAGTCTGGACTTGGCAATAGAACTCCTCCCATCACCCTTCTCAAGTGCCTCCCAACAAATGATATCTTCCAAGGAGACTTCATATTATAAGCCAGGTCTTTCGGGAACCGTCAAAGAAGGGACTTGTTGGTATTGTGGTCTCTTTAGTGACTTCAGGAGATGATCCCACCATCCTTTGCCCCAGACCTGAAAGAGGAGTCCTGGGGACCACACTGTTTAGTAGAAAAGATGGGAGAAGAAAAGCCACCACTGTTCCAGGGACAGTACAAGATAGCAGGTACTACCTACATTGGTTGCAGGAGACCTGAGCAATACAGCATGATTTTCAAGGTGCAAGATGTGGTCGAATTCCCTCTTAAATCCCGTTTCTTAGCTTTTGATTCCTTTGCTTGAAATTAGCCTGCTTAGCTTTGAGAAATGGACTATTTCTTGCCATCTCAGTAAACAAATGATGTCACAGTCTCCCAGCAATTGCAGCCCTCCAGTGTGAGCCTGTGAGCCCTGAGGAAACTAAGGAAGGAAAAGAATACCTTCCACTAGCAGCCATCAGACTGCTGTCACTCCCTATGGTGAGCCCCGAGGAAGCTCGGCATGTGGAAATACAGGATACTGGCCCCAGACGGCTGAGGTGCACATCAAAGGAATGATTTCTGTGAGCCCAGACTCTCGCATCCTCCCATCCGTGGAGAAGAGCTAAATTCCTTAGCTTGGGCTATCTGGCCCAGACTCTCGCATCCTCCCATCCGTGGAGAAGAGCTAAATTCCTTAGCTTGGGCTATCTGGTTTTCTTTAATTTATGGTAATCTTTTGATGTTCTGGCTACCTACCCTTTGTTGCAAAACTTCTATATAACCTGGTTCCCCACCTTGCCTCCTAGGAGCAGTTCTTTCAGGCTCATATGAGTTGCTGTCTCCTGGGCCTAAAGTCTTAAAATTCCCACTGAGTAAAACATAACTCAATCTTTTAGGTTGTGAGTATTTTTTTAAGTTGACAAACTTTCCTGCAGATTGTAAGACATGATAGAAAGAATGCTGGCTGGTGACTGCTGCTAATCAACTGCGTGTTCTTCCATAAGATAATTCCCATTCTGTACCTCGACTTCTCCTTCTGCAAAACTGGGGAGAGGTTGGAATGAGAGCATTTTGAGTCCCTTTGTCATATGGCATTCTATATATCCAGGCTTTAATTCTGTTAAAGTGTAAATGATTTTTACACTTTAGAGAACCCACATTACGCATTGTCAGCCACTGTCTTCAGAAGAGGACCATCTCAGAGATGTCTCTGAGCATGAATTAGGATGGGAAGTGAGTGCCTGAGAACCAGGTAACTGAGAGATATGGAAATGGGTGCCAAGGCAAGGAAGATGGAATAGCCTGAGACAAACTTTTTATACTTTACATTGGCATCTTATAGGGAAGTATAAAAATTCTGCAGCTCTAGAATATGTCAAGTGAGGGCAGAGATTCCATGATAAGCTGTTACAGCAAGATGAGTTTTTCCACAACAAACTTATGGGCGCTAGGCTATCTTCAGTCTTCCTGGTTGACTTAGTGGTAAAAGATTCTGCCTAGCAATGCAAGAGAGGTGAGACAGGGGTTCAGTCCCTGGGTCAGGAAGATCCCCTGGAGGAGGACATAGCAACCCACTCCAGTACTCGTACCTGGAAAATCTCATGGATGGAGGAGCCTGGTGGGCTACAGACCACAGGGTCACAGAGAGGCAGACACCACTGAGCACACACACGTGTAGGCTCTTCAGCCTTGATCTAGCGTGAGATCCACCCAAGTGTGGATGGGGGAAGATAGCAGAAATGGATCCCAGCGGAAGAGCTTGAAACAGGGAGGAGGCACAACTGACTCTTCTGGGCTAGATCTGTTTCTCTGGCCACTTTTTAATCATAATCACACATAATGCCCTGGCTCAGAGAATCCTGTCCCTCTGCCTGGCCATTAAGCTAAAGTGCCTTTGTTCAGAAGCCTGTCCACCCCGAGATGGCAGGAAGGAAGAAATGAACACATTCCCCTTCCTGAGGCTTGCCATTTTAGGAGATACATGCAAGATTAAATGACCCTTTTCACTTTGTTTTCTCACCTCCCCCCATCTCTGATCCATAAAAGAACCTGGCATCCGGACCCTGAAAAGATGGTTATTTTGAGACATTAGTCTGCCATCTTCACAAGCAGCCAGTTTTCTGAATAAGGTTGGATTCCTCGCCTCAACACCTTCTCCCTGGGATTCACTGGCCTCCTGTGCAGTGAGCGGAGTGAGCTTGGACATGGTAACAAGCTGATGATATGTCCTGCTTTCACCAAAACCCCCGGAGGCTCAGCCATTGACGCACCTAAGAACTGAAGGAAAAGTCTCTCTTAAAGGGCAATGTTTCCTCTTCCATCACTCTTGAGACATCCATCTGGAAGGATGCGGCTATCCTGTTCCCCTCCAAATTCCTTTCCCAGTAGGAGTGACTGCTTCAAGGGAAGCCAGTCTGACTGAGACTTAAAGCAGCCAGATCCTGAGTTGAGTCAACAGGAGATGCCATTTTCAGAATGATTACTGCTCTGCTGTTTGGCATTTGGTCAACTGCTGAGCTTTTCTAGAGCTGCCCTGCCCAAGGATATCCTTTCCGTAGGAACTCTATTTCCGCAGGGTGTTCATCTGCTTTCAGTCAAAAAGTTCTGTGGTCAAATACTTTTGGGAAATGGTGGGTTAAAGAATGTTGACAAGGTTTCTTAGCAATTGGACCTTATAGATCCATTAACATGCTGATATGCCATAAGATTTTCCATTAGGAGAATGTAGTATGCAGTGATTTCCAAACTTATGAGAATGGTAAGCCTATTTTCTTCCCTGGCATGTCTACTAAGACACCTGGGTAAACAGAATCCTTTATAAAGTAGGAGAACCCTTTGGCAGTGGTTCTCAAACTTTGCTGCCCAATGCAATTAACTGGGGATTTAAACAATATGGATGTCTGGCTCACACACTCAAATATTCTGGATTAATTGTGTAGGGATACACTCGGGGCCTCAGGTTTTAAAAACTTCCCAGGTGATTCTATCAGGCAGCAAAATTGAGAATCATTACCCCAGATCCTCTTGTCTTATGCCATCTTCCAAGCAGCCTTCGTCAGCAGAGCACTGACTTGGCTCACATCATTGTTTTGCCACCAAGTAGCTGCATAGCCCTCTCTGTAGCTATGTTTTCAAAATTTATATGACAAAAAATAAAATAAAAACTACCCTGATGATCTTAGATCTCCTTAGATCTCCAGGAAAGTATCTATGGGGCTTCAGAAAAACCATGCTCTTCAAGAATATGCCTTCGCTATTTCACTTGACGGTACACAGCATGGGCTTCCCAGTTGGCTCAAGAGGTAAAAAATCTGCCTGTCAGTGCAGGAATTCGGGAGACATGGGTTTGATCCCTGGGGTGGGAAGATCCTTGGAGGAGGAAATGGCAACCCACTCCAGTATTGTTGCCTGGAAAATGGACAGAGGAGCCTGGTGGGTTACACTCTATAGGGTTGAAAAGAGTCGGACATGACTGATCATGCCCACGTACACACACACAGCACAGCGGATGGAGCAGGACCAGAGCTCCTGAGAGTGCTTCCCAAGGCACTATCTCTAGATCTAATTTTTGAAGATTAATTTATCAGAACCCCCTGCAGTGTCTGTTAGCAGTGTAGATGCCTGCGCCCTCTGGCATAGACACTGCACCAGCATGTTTGGATGTGGAACAATAGTATTCACGTGTTAAACCGATTCCCTGCGTAATTCTTATGCAGGCTGAGTTCGAGAAGCAGTGCCCTGGAGCAGAGGCAGGTCACCATTAAGAGTGTGCTCAGTTTGCTTGGGGGAAGTCTGCTCAGGATCCGCTCACATCTGCCTTTGCAATTATCATCTTGACCCTTCCACTCTGAAGGTTCTCTTTCTGTCAAATGGTGAACTGTCAGAGTCATCAATTACAGCACGTCTTGGCCATGGGTTGGGGCTGGGGGAAGTGTACGCTTACAAAACAGCCTGCTTTGGGGATCAGGTCCTCAGGCGGGTAAGAATCCACTTGCAATGCAGGAGACCTGGGTTCGATCCCTGGGTCAGGAAGACACCTGGAGAAGGGAAAGGCAATCCACTCTAGTCTTCTAGCCTAGAGAATCCCATGGATGACAGGAACCTGTAAGGCTACCATCCATGGGGTCGCAAAGAGTCATGACTGAGCAGCTAGGCACAAGCACGTAGTTGGCTAGGGTGTCACTATGCAGAATGCCCGATGAAGTTCTCACCTGAGATACAGAAAACCTTCAAAGAAATGTATTTCTTTTGGTACAAGGTAGAAATGAGACATGAAGTGTACGCTTACAAAACAGCCTGCTTTGGGGATCAGGTCCTCAGGCGGGTAAGAATCCACTTGCAATGCAGGAGACCTGGGTTCGATCCCTGGGTCAGGAAGACACCTGGAGAAGGGAAAGGCAATCCACTCTAGTCTTCTAGCCTAGAGAATCCCATGGATGACAGGAACCTGTAAGGCTACCATCCATGGGGTCGCAAAGAGTCATGACTGAGCAGCTAGGCACAAGCACGTAGTTGGCTAGGGTGTCACTATGCAGAATGCCCGATGAAGTTCTCACCTGAGATACAGAAAACCTTCAAAGAAATGTATTTCTTTTGGTACAAGGTAGAAATGAGACAAGGCATCAGCTCCATCAGACCCTGGTGGCAAGATGTAGGATGGGGCTTTGGGAGTTTGAAATTAAAGAGAAAACTTCAAAGATATTAGACATTTTGGTGGGAAGATAAACTGTCTTTCCCTGGAGACTTACCCTGGGGACCAATTATGGCATGATGCCAGGGCAGCAAGTACAAAAAGCACCACCAGCAAGGTCTAGTGCAGGACCAGAAGCTCAGGGAGAGAGGCCGATCCCCAGGGCTGATATCCTGGGCTAAGTCTAAAAAAAATCCCGGGTGACTCTAACATCAGGGATGCATTGTTTTGTCGAGGGTGAGAGGAATTCCATGAAGTTAGAATAAGACATAGTGGTTCTGGAAGCAACCCCCTATGAACCAAGTTGCTGGGATTATGGACTCACGCTGCATTTTTGTCTATTTAAAGAGGACGAAGACAAAATAATTGAAGTCCAGAGAAGAAAGTGACTTGCCCTGGGTCATACATCTAATGCTAGTGAGCTAGGACCCAGGTAAAGAAAGAAGATGCTAGTGAAGTGAAAATCAGGTAAGGATGGTTCACGCCTCTGCTCATGCTGCAAAGTCTAATTTCCAGTCCTTGTTACTATGTCTAATGGGTCAGCTTAGTTTTGGCCTGGCTGCTGGTACACCAGGTAAGCAAACATGACTGAAACCCTCCTTTACAGCCCTATTCTAAAACTCTGTTAAGAGCCCTCAAACTCATTCACCCAGATTCCTCTGACACTGCTTGGGCAACACCAGGCTGCAGAAATAGTTCTGCTTTCAAATTTGGATACTGTTTATTATTATCAAGGGCTTCCCTGGTGGCTCAGCTGGTAAAGAATCCGCCTGCAATGCGAGAGCCCTGGGTTTGATCCCTGGGTTGGGAAGATCCCCTGGAGAAGGGAAAGGCTACCCACTCCAGTCTTCTGGCCTGGAGAATTTCATGGAGCGCATAGTCCATGGGGTTGCAAAGAGTCAGAGACGACTGAGCGACTTTCACGCACTTATTATCACTGCTGCTTTTATTAGGGATTGTGAGAACAACCAGCAATGCTTATGGAGCTTTGTGAGGTGCTAAAAGGAACTTATGTTTGCTCTTTGGAGTCAAAGGTTAATGCAAGTACTTGCAAAAACCAAAAAAAAAAAAAAAAAACACCAAACAGAAAACCCTTGATAAGCCAGCCAACTCTAATTAGGATAATAGCTATTTGTTAAAGATGCATGTTGTCAGACTGAAAATAGAAATATTCCTATAAGCACAGCTCACTGATGATTGCTAATGGATTTTTTTTTGTTGTTTGTGCTTTTCTTTTGTTCATAGAATATAAATTGCCCGTCCTTAAAATGTTCATTTAAAATTTTAAATAGCCACCATATATATGTACAGCACTTCTGCATCTATTTTAATCTTCGCATTAATATTATCTCATAAACAGGGCTGATATAATGATCCCCTTTTGACAGAAGAGGAAATTGAGGTTCGAGAGGTTAAGTGCCTTGTGGAAGATCAAACAGATAATTGGGGACAGAGTTGCAGATACAAAAGCTGACTTGTAAGGGTGGGGAAGGAGAGGGAGGGATGAATTGAGAGAGTAGTGTTGAAACATATACATTATCATATGTAATAAAGTAGGTAGCTAGTGGGAAGTCCCTATGTAACACAGAGAGCTTAATCAGGTGCTCTGTGACAACCTAGAGGGGTGGATGGGTTGAGGGGTGGAAGGGAGGTTCAAGAGGGAGGGAACACAGGCATACTTAAGACTGATTCACCTGGCTGTATGGCAGAAATCAATACAACACTGTAAAGCAATCATGCTCCAATTAAAAGTAAATAAAAGCTGACTTGTAGAGGGGATATATATATATACATATAGCTGATTCATTTTGCTGTACAGCAGAAATGAACACAACATTGTAAAGCAACTATACTCCAATCAAAATTAATTAAAAAAAAAGAGCTGACATACGTTAGAGAATCACTTGGTCTTCATGGGAAGCAGCCATTACTTTTTAAAATTTAAATTAAAAAATTGTTTTTTACAATGTTGTGTTGATTTCTGCTCCTTAAAAATCTAGGAGCGGATCTACCATGTGACCCAGCAACCCCAGTCCTGGGCATATTCCCTGAGAAAACAACAAAGAAATATATACCCCAGTATTCATGGCAGCAGTTTACCACAGCTAGGGCATGCGGGCAACCTAGATGTCCATGGACGGATGAAAGGACAAAGCAGCCGTGGTACACTCACAATGGAAGCATTCATGACCTTTTATCCTATACGGTTGCGAGCTCTGTATTTGTTCATTTCCACATTAGGCTGCCAAGTGTGTTGATGTCCAGAGCTTCACCTATCAGACACTCAGCTTACATCTCTTCCTTGAAAATGGCTTGAACGTCTCTTCAGGGATCCCCGTGTGGGGCGCTGGGGCCTCCGCCGTCACAGGCAAACCGCTGCGAGGATGCCTGGGCGGAGCTGCGCGGTCGTGACGGAGCTCCCCCGACG
>SJXQ01004969.1:0-27909 GCA_006408695.1 Aepyceros melampus | reverse complement strand
CCCCCAGGCCGGCCGCAGGGCCGGAGGCACATCACACGGACGCGGCTGACTTCGCGCGCTGCCCGCAGAAGGGCAGGGGGAAGACTAGGACGGTGAGCTGCAGGGAGAGGAGGGAGGCCAGGCCCGCGGCACAGCCCACCCTCTGGACGCAGAGCTCCCGGGTCACGATGAGCGTGTAATGCAGCGGGTGGCGGATGCCACGAGGCGGTCATGGGCCATGACCGCCAAGAGGAAGCAGTCAGTGCTGCCCAGGGCGACAAAGAAGAACATTTGGGCCCCACAGCCAGCCAGTGGGATGGGCTTCTGGGCCCCAAAGATGTCGGAAAGCAGCAAGGGCACCACCGCGGTGGTGTAGCGGATTTCCAAGAAGGACAGGTTGCACAGGAAGTACATGGGGGTGTGGAGTGAGCCGTGTGCGCGCACCACCCAGGTGACGGCCGTGTTGCCGCAAAGGTCATCAGGTAGAGGACGAGGAGGAGGACGAAGGGGGGGCCTGGAGTTCTGGGACGCTGGTGAAGACCCGGAACACAGACTCCGTGGGGCCAGACTGGTTGAGGACAGGGCTCCTCGCACACATGTCTCCTGCGGAGGAAGACCAAAGATGCTGAGACTGCCTTTCCTGAATTACTCAATTGTGTGAGTAGAATCAAGGACTTAAAATTTTGCTTTTGATTTGGAATTGCCTATTTAGTATCCAGTTTCCAATCTCAGTGTTTGGAAATGAATTCACAATGGAGGGCATGGTACATTCTCCCTGGGAAATCTTCCTGAATGGGATAGATTCTAATCTGCAGAAGTTTCTGATGACAGAGATTTTTTTTTCCCCCAATTCTGCTATTTAAAATCCAGTTGACAAAGGCTAATTCTTTGCTTGTATTTAGTTAGAGTTGCGTACAGTTGTACTTTGTTATCCGTGGGAGATTGATGCCAAAGTCCAGGAAGGATTAAGTTCCTTTCATAAAATAGGATAGTGTTTGCCTACAACCTACACACATCCTCCCATATACTTTATATCCTCTCTAGATTACTTATAATACCTAATTCAATGCAAATGCTTTGTAAATAGTTGCTGGTGCCCTGCAAATTCAGGTTTTGCTTTGGGGAATTTTCTTGAAATTAAAAAATTCTCTATTGCTGATTGGCCAAATCCATGGGTGCAGATCCAACATCCATGGATCATTGTAACAGCAAGAGAGTTCCATAAAAACATCTATTTCTGCTTCATTGAGTATGCCAAAGCCTTCAACTGTGTGGATTGCAACAAACTGTGGAAAATCCTTAAAGAAATGGGACTACCAGACCACCTGACCTGCCTCCTGAGAAATCTGTTTGCAGGTCAAGAAGGAACAGTTAGAACTGGACATGAAACAACAGACTTATTGCAAATCAGGAAAGAAGTATGTCAAGGCTGTATACTATCACCCTGCTTATTTAACTTCTATGCAGAGTACATCATGAGAAACGCTGGGCTGGATGAAGCACAAACTGGATCAAGATTGCTGGGAGAAATATCAATAACCTCAGATATGCAGATGACACTGTCTTTATGGCAGAAAGTGAAGAAGAACTAAAGAGCCTCTTGATGAAAGTGAAAAGGAGAGTGAAAGAGTTGGCTTAAAACTCAACATTCAGAAAACGCTGTGGCATCTGGTCCCATCACTTCATGGCAAATAGAAGGGGAAACAGTGGAAACTGTGACACACTTTATTATTTTGGGCTCCAAAATCACTGCAGATGGTGATTGCAACCATGGAATTAAAAGATGCTTACTCCCTGGAAGAAAAGTTATGACCAACCTAGACAGCATATTAAAAAGCAGAGACATCACTTTGCTGACAAATGTCTGTCTGGTCAAGGCTATGGTTTTTCCAGTAGTCATGTATGGATGTGAGAGTTAGATTATAAAGAAAACTGAGAACTGAAGAATTGATGCTTTTGAACTGTGGTGTTGGAGAAGAGTCTTGAGAGTCCCTTGGACTGCAAGGAGATCCAACCAGTCCATCCTAAAGGAGATCAGTCCTGAATATTCATTGGAAGGACTGATGCTGAAGCTGAAACTGCAATACTTTGTCCACCTGATGCAAAGAACTAACTCATTTGAAAAGACCCTGTTGCTGGGAAAGACTGAAAATGGGAGGAGAAGGGAACAACAGAGGATGAGATGGCTGGATGGCATCACTGACTTGATGGACATGAGTAGGCTCTGAGAGTAAGTTGGTGATGAACAGGGAAGCCTGGTGTGCTGTGGGATCACAAAGAGTCAGACATGACTGAGTGACTGAACTGAACTGAACTGATGGGTACAGACCATGTGGATAGGGAGGACTGACTCTATTAGTAATTATAGATATTTTCAAAATTAGGTAAATCAATGTATTGTTTACATTTTTGGTAAACATTCTTTTTGAAATATAGCATACACAGAAAAAACTTCACAAATTCTAAATGCACAGTTTGGTCTGTTTTTTACACAGTAAATGTACCAGCATAAACTCTATCAAGATTAGGAAATAGAAAAATTCTAGTAACCTACAAACATTATATGTTCTCTCAGTCTTTATGCTTCACAAATAGAACCACTCTTTTGGCCTTATCACTGAAGAGGATTAGTTAAACTGTGCTTCAATTTATATATGTAAGAATAAAGTGTGTGCTTTATTGTACCTGGCTTCAACATTATGTCTGCAAAGTTAGTCCTGCTGTTTTGTATAGCAAGACTTTGTTCTTCCACTGTGTTATAGTATCCCATTTTTTTATGGCTACACTATAATTTATTCATGAGTTTTTCACTTTTCATCCAATTTTGACTCTATATGAAACTAGGCAAACATCTTTTATTACAACCCTTTCTGATATATACTCTTTGTGTATTTCCTCTCATTTGAATATTTAAAAAAAATTTTTCAACCATGAACCTAAACTTTTAAGACTTGGACAAATTCAGATGAAAGGAACGCATACAGGGAATCAGGTAATAATGAAGTGGAGCTGCCTGAGGTAAGAAAAGAAAATAAGAAAACTAAAGATGTAAGAGCAGAATGCAAAGAGGCATTAAAACCATCAGGTGAATAAGTTTTATGAGGGAAGGGGAAATACCTGTCAACTAAGCACTTTTATATTAGAGTGGGCTACAGTTTTATTTTCAATACAAAACCCCAAGAGACAATAGAGCAATGTCTACAGAGTTTAAAGAAAAACAATTTTTGTGAAAGAATGTATACCCAGGCTTTAGAGCTTTATGTTCAAAAGCAACAGAAAGACTTTCTCAAATTTACCAGGGCTTAGGAAACATGGGCATACCTTGGAGATACTGTGAGTTCAGTTCAAGACCATAGAAATAAAGCAATTATCACGATAAAGCAAGACACAACTTTTTTGGTTTCCCAGTGCATTTAAAAGTTATGTTGACACCATAGTCTATTAAATGTGCAAAAATAGCATTATGTCTAAAAATATGAAAGTGAAAGTCTTAGTCACTCAATTGTGTCCGACTCTTGGTGACTCCATTGGCTTTAAAAATATAGAGACCTTAATTAAAAAGTGGTTTATTGCTAAAAAGTGCTAACGATCATTTGAGCTTCTGCCAGTCATAATCTTTTTGGAAGAGTAACACAAAGATCACAGAAAATAGATCACCATGAAAAATAGAACAATGATGAAAATGTTTGAAATATTGCAAGAAATTACCAAAATGTGACACAGAAAGAACAAGTGAGCAAATCTATTGGAAACCGACATCAATAGATTGGCTCAATGCAGGGCAAACGTTCAACTTGTTGAACAATGAAATATCTGTGAAGTACAGTAAAGTGAAGCGCAGTAAAATGTGGAATGCTTGTGAGAAATGGAATATTTCCTGTGTTATCAGTAAATAAGGATGTCACAGTCATCAGCGTTTCCAGCCCACCTGTGTGAGCTGGTGAGCCCTGAGGGACACAGGATCTGCCTTCTAGCAGCCAGCAGACCTACGGTCACTCCCTAAGGTGAGCCCTGAGGGAAGGACGCTCAGGCTGTGAAAACACAGGAAGCTGGTACCAGATAGCTGAGGTGCATGTCAAAGGAATGATTTCAGTGAACCCAGACTCTTGCATTTCCCCCTACATAGACAGGAGCTAAATTCCTTAGCTTGGATTACCTGGTTTTCTTTAATTAATAATAACCTTTAACTTTTGACATTCAGACTACCTGCGCTTTGCTGTAAAACTTCTATATGACCTGGCTCCTCCCCTCGCCTCCTTGAGTAGTTCTCAGGGTCACTTGAGATGCTGTCTTGAAGTCCTAAAAATTCCCACCAAATAGAACTCTCAACTTTTATGTTGTGAATATTTTTTAAGTTGACACTTGCATGCCATTCAATTTAAATACAATTCAAATAATTCCTCAACAAAAAATCTGGGTTACTGGGTGATTAATATTACTCCAAGATGGTGGAGTAGAAGGACGTGCGCTCATTGTCTTCTGCCAGAACTCCAAAATTAGAACTCACTGCTGAACAACCATCGACAGGAGAGAGTTGGATTCTGCCAAAAAATGACACTCCACACCCAAAGGGGAAGCTCCAGCAGGACGGTAGGCGGGGTGAAGTCGCATTTAGAACCAAACCCCGTCCTGGCCAGAGACAAACACTGTGCACCAGGACCCAGGGACGCTGCAGAGACGGCCAGACTGTGCTCAGTGTCTCCTGTGGAGGGCCAGGCCAGCAGCGGACTGCCGCGGGGGCAGGGGCTCCGGCTGCAGCAGACCTGGGGAGAGCATAAGCCCTCTTGGCGGAGGTCACCATTAGCCCCACCACAGAGCTGCCAGAACTTAGACTGCCCAACATAGACTCTTGGAGGGCACACACAGAACCTCATGTGTACCAGGGCCCAGGAGAAAGGAGCAGCAACCCCACAAGAGCCTGACCCAGACTTGCCTGCGAGTGTCCAGGAGTCTCCGGTGGAGGCAGCAGTGGGTCAGCGGAGGCCTGCTGCGGGGTTGGGGGCATTGAGTGCGGCAGTGCATCATGGGACCTTTTGAAGGAGGTTATCTTCATTACCTCCACCGTACTGTGGCCTCAGGTCAAACAATAGGGAGGGAACACAGCCTTGCCCATCAACAGAAAATTGGATTAAAGATTTACTGAACATGGCCCCACCCATCAGAACAAGACCCAGTTTCCCCCTCAATCAGTCTCTCCCATCAGGAAGCTTCCATTGGCTTCTTATCCTTCTTTATCAGAGGGAAGACAGAATGGAAACCACAATCACAGAAAACTAACCAACTGATCACATGGACCACAGCCTTGTCTAACTTAACGAAACTATGAGCCATGCCGTGTGGGGCCACCCAAGACAGACGGGTCATGGTGGAGAGTTCTGACAAAATGTGGTCCACTGGAGAAGGGAATGGCAAACCACTTCAGTATTCTTGCCTTGAGAACCCCATGAACATTATGAAAAGGCAAAAAGATAGGACACTGAGAGACAAACTCCTCAGGTCGGTAGGTGCCCAATATGCTACTGGAGATCAGTGGAGAAATACCTCCAGAAGGAATGAAGAGATGGAATCAAAGCAAAAACAACACCTAGTTGTGGATGTGACTGGTGATGGAAATAAAATTTGATGCTGTAAAGAGCAATACTGCATAGGAACCTGGAATATTAGGTCCATGAATCAAGGCAAATTGGAAGTGGGTAAGGCAGAGGAACCAGAGATCAAATTACTAACATCCATTGGATCATTGAAAAAGCAAGAGAGTTCCAGAAAAACATCTATTTCTGTTTTATTGACTATACCAAAGCTTTTGACTGTATGGATCACAATAAACTGTGGAAAATTCTGAAGAGATAGGACTACCAGATCACTTGACCTGCCTCCTGAGAAACCTGTATGCAGGTCAGGAAGCAACAGTTAGATCTGGACATGGAACAACAGACTGGTTCCAAATAGGAAAAGGAGTATGTAAGGCTGTATATCCTGGAAGAAGCACACGTTGGAATCAAGATTGCCAGGAGAAATGTCAATAACCTCAGATATGCAGATGACACTACCCTTATGGGAGAAAGTGAAGAAGAACTAAAGAGCCTCTTGATGAAAGTGAAAGAGGAGAGTGAAAAAGTTGCTTGAAGCTCAACATTCAGAAAACCAAGATCATGGCATCTGGTCCCATCACTTCATGGCAAAATAGGTGGGGAAACATTGGAAACAGTGATAGTCTTTATTATTTTGGGCTCCAAAGTCACTGCAGATGGTGACTGCAGCCATGAAATTAAAAGACACTTGCTCCTTGGAAGGAAAGTTATGCCAACCTAGACAGTATATCAAAAAGTAGAGACATTACTTTGCCAACAAAGGTCCGTCTAGTCAAGGCTATGGTTTTTCCAGTGGTCATGTGTGGATGTGAGAATTGGACTATAAAGAAAACTGAGCGCCGAAGAATTGATGCTTTTGAACTGTGGTGTTGAAGAAAACTCTTGAGAGTCCCTTGGACTGCAAGGAGATCCAACCAGTCCATCCTAAAGGAGATCAGTCCTGGGTGTTCATTGGAAGGACTGATGTTGAAGATGAAACTCCAATACTTTGGCCACTGGATGTGAAGAGCTGACTCATTGGAAAGGACCCTGATGCTGGGAAAGATTGAAAGTAGGAGGAGAAGCGGACGACAGAGGATGAGGTTTTTGGATGGCATTGCCAACTCAATGGACGTGAGTTTGGGTAAACTCCAGGAGCTGATGTTGGACAGGGAGTGTTGGTGATGGATGGTGTGCTGTGGTTCATGGGGTTGCAAAGAGTCGGACATGACTGAGCAACTGAACTGGACTGAAACAGGCGATGGCAAGAGTCAACATTTTAGGAATCAACATTTTAGGAATCAGTGAAGTAAAATGGACTGGAATGGGTGAATTTAACTCAGATGACCATTGTATCTAAAACTGTGGACAGGAATCCCTTAAAAGACATGAAGTACCCATCATAGTCAGCAAAAGAGTCCAAAATGCAGTACTTGGATGCAGTCTCAAAAATGACAGAATGATCTCTGTTTGTTTCCAAGGCAAAAGTGAAAGTGAAGTCACTCAGTCGTGTCCGACTCTTTGCGACCCCATGGATGGCAGCCCACCAGGCTCCTCTGTCCATGGGATTCTCCAGGCAAGAATACTGGAGTGGGTTGCCATTTCCTTCTCCATGGGATCTTCCCAACCCAGGGATTGAACCCAGGTCTCCTGCATTACAAGCAGAGGGTTTAACCTCTGAGCCACCAGGGAAGCCCTTCCAAGGCAAACCATTCACTATCATGGTAATCCAAGTCTATGCCCCAACCAGTAATGTGAAGAAGCTGAAGTGGAACGGTTCTATGAAGACCTACTAGAACTAATACCCCAAAAGATATCCTTTTCATTATAGGGGACTGGAATGCAAAAGTAGGAAGTCAAGAGATCCATGGAGTAACAGGCAGATTTGGCACTGGAGTACAAACTGAAGCAGGTCAAAGGCTAACAGAGTTTTGCCAAGAAAATGCACTGGTCATCACAAACACCCTCTTCCAGCAACACAAGAGAAGATGCTACACATGAACATCACCAGATGGTCAACACTGAAATCAGATTGATTATATTCTTTGCAGCTATAGATGGAGAAACTCTATACAATCAGGAAAAACAAGACAGGAGGCTGACTGTGGCTCAGATCATGAACTCCTTGTTGCCAAATTCGGAGTTAAAGTGGAGAAAGTAGTCCATGCAAGTCCATGGGGTTGCAAAGAGTTGGACATGAATGAGTGACTGAACTGACTGAACTGGATGATTAATGAAACTCGAGGTGGAGGGAGTTGCAATGTAAAAACAGGTTTGAAAAATCAAAGAATAAGACATGTAGTTAACACTAAATGGTTAATGCAAATACTGTTAAAAGCAAACAAATCTAAAGATAAGTATTGAAAGAATGCATAATATAAAATGCAAAAAGTTAGATTAGCTCTGCATATTTAAAACCACAAAGTGCACAATTGGGAAAGTGGTAGTGAAGGATGGGAGAAATGTAATATACTAATTTTTTCAATCAATGGAAGCAAGAATTCAAAAGCTATTTCATGTAGATATGACTAATTAGAGGAATACCTGTTCAAGCATGAATTTCTAAATAATAATCTTCAGTAGAATAAACACACAGCATATCCACTCCAAACAATCTGATTTTAAAAGGAAATATAGTGCAGAGAGGCAAAAGAAACAAAGGAAAATGTGAGCAAGCATATAAGATAAAAATAACTTAATGTAAGCTGAGAAAAGTATTTTGCTTCTGGAAATAAGTTTAAGCGAGGTTTATGTTTTATTAAAGAGTATTTCACACTACATGAGAAAAAAATTCAACCAAGTTTACGTATAGTGACATTAGAAGGCTAGCATCACTTTAATTTAGCATCGTGTTTCAGGATGTAGCTTGTGAAAGAAGACAGGAAAAGGATGCAGAATATTTGATTGTTTTTTAAGACGCAACAGAACAAATTGAAAAACTGAGATGAATAAGACCCTCATCACGGTGGCTGGTTCCAAATGAAGTGTAATAGGGAATCTCGTAACTAAACTTAACGGGAGTGTCAGATTAACCCATGCACCTCCTTCCCTCTGTACAAGGTACTATCTGAAGCCCATGATCCAGTGAGCACAAGAGGCCTGTGGCTTACTCTCTGACATGTTTGAGCATTCCTGCAACCACACTGAGCTGTACGTTTAAAACTCAGCCTGGTTTCACCCAAACCTACTTCAACCATTTGGATTCATTTTTGTAATGATGTAATTTTATTAAATTAAGATTCAAATTTTTAAAAAGTGGAAGAAAGCTAGAAGATAGTGTAGATGAATATTTTTCAGATCTCAGAGTACAACCAAATGACTTCCAACCAAATAAGAAGAGTACATAAAAATATTGACACTTGGACAGAATAAACATTTAAAAGTTGTGTGTCAAAAATACAATAAGCAAACTGGATAGAAAATGAAAATTTATCTCCCAGCCAAAAGTTCATCATCAGAAGAACAAGCAATTCAAAAAAGAAAACTTCAAAGACATATAAACATTCGATTTCATTATCATTCAAATAATTACAAACATAAATAAAACTGGATATTATTTTCTGCTTCAAAACTGTTTTGGAAAAATAATAATATCTAGTGTTGTGAAAGTTGCAAAGAGGGATCTATTCCCAAACATTGCTGAAAGTGAAAGTCCCTTAATATGTCCGACTCTTTGCGACCCCATGGACCATGCAGTCTGTGGAATTCTCCAGGCCAGAACGCTGGGGTGGGGAGCCTTTCGCTTCTCCAGGGGCTCTTCCCGACCCAGGGACTGAACCTGGGTCTCCTGCCTTGCAGGAGATTCTTTACCACCTGAGCTATTTGGGAAGCTCTAGTTACTGGAAGTATAACAGTGCTATAAAGATGTGTGGAGTGCAATCTGGTAATTGTCATAACAGACTTGAAGAAATGCATTCACTTTGATTCAGCAATAATGTATTAAGGAATTTATTCTTCTAAATTAACCATGTGTATGTGCACAAAATTGTTGACAGGAATATTCATTACAGTTTCTGATATAACAGTGAAAATTGTACCAACCTAAATATCATTAATGACAAAATGCTTAAATTTATTGGGGTCTAGCCATGCTCTGGAAAAATGCAATCATTTGAAAATGATGTGGAAAAATGCTTTATGAGATCAGGAGACCCACGAAAAAACAGATAATAAAAAAGTGTTAAATCAGGATTCCATTTAAGAGATAGTGATTTCTATTCATAAAAAAGAATATATCTTAAAATATTAACAATGAGTATTACCAGGTTGTTGGGATTTTAGTTTATGCTTTTCTATGCTCTATGCTTTTCTATATTTACACATTTGACAGTAAGTGTACCCAATTTTGCAATCATTTAATAAATTTTAAAAATTTCCTTTATCTTTTGGTATTTTAACATAATGTTGAGAAGGAAGAATGGTAGAGCATTGATTGCATGAATTTTCGTAGTCAGATCTGAGTACAGGGACTTGTCTGGTGGTCCAGTAGCTAAGACTCCAAGCTCCCGACACAAGGGGCTTGAGTTCAACCCCTGGTCAAGGAACTAGACCCCATAGGCTGCAACTAAGACCCAGCACAGCCAAACAAACAAATATTTAAAAAATCAGATCTGAATGTGAAAACTGCCCTGATTTACTCATTTAATTTTCACATTAATTACATTTTTTGATGGGCCTTGATTCTCTAATGTGTGATTGGAGATGTGGATGTGGGAGGTTTATGAAGATTGAGTGTTTCAAATCTATAATGTGCCTGGGACATGGTAAGTGTCGAGCGAACAGCATGATGTCTTTCTCTTTTCTCATGATGGTGAGTTTCCCTGGCTAGTTACCCTTCAGTTCTTATCTTTTCCCCAGGGGACGGTGAGGTTCCTCTAGAGCTGTATTTCCCCAGGTCTTGAGTTGCTCTACTAAGCACTGAAAATAAAAAGAAGAGTGAAAGAGAAAAGGAAGAAGAATAAAATGAAAGAGATTTCAGTAAAATAATGGGATTACATATCGCCAAAAGCAAATAAGATAGATCTTAACTCAGGAAAACATTTAAAAGTGGATCTGTCTTATTAAGATGTGTGTGTGTGTGTGTGTGTGTGTTTGTGTTGAGTTGCTCAGTCGTATTCAACTCTTTGCAGCCCCATGGACTGTAGTTCAACAGGCTCCTCTGTCCAGGGAATTTTCCATGGCAAGAATAGTGACGTGGGTTGCCATTTCCTACTCCAGGGGATCTTCCCAAACCAGGGATCAAACCCATGTCTCTTGTGCCTCTGGCATTGGCAGGTAGATTCTTTACCACTAGCACCTCCTGAAAGTGAAAGTTGTTTAGTCGTGTCCGACTCTTTGTGACCCCACGGACTGTATATTCTCCAGGCCAGAATACTGGAGTGGGTAGCCTTTCCCTTCTGCAGGGGATCTTCCCAACCCGGGGATCAAATCCAGGTCTCCCACACTGGAGGCAGATTCTTTACCAGCTGAGCCACCAGGGAAGCCCAAGAATACTGGAGTGGGTAGCCTATCCCTTCTCCAGAAGATCTTCCCAACCCAGGGGATCAAACCCGGGTCTCCCACATTGCAGGTGGATTCTTTACCAGCTGAAGCACCAGGGAAGCCCCTATTAAGACATGAAAATCAAATAAACAGCTTTTAACTTGGATGGGAACCATCAAGATTTGGTGCAAAACATACTTAATGTATGGATAAAGCAGGACATACAGTGTTGGAACTTGATGTCTGCTGGGAGAAGGCAATGGCACCCCACTCCAGTGCTCTTGCCTGGAAAATCCCATGGACGGAGGAGCCTGGTGGGCTGCAGTCCAAGCGGTCGCAAAGAGTCGGACACGACTGAGTGATTCACTTTGACTTTTCACTTTCATGCATTGGAGAAGGAAATGGCAACCCACTCCGGTGTTCTTGCCTAGAGAATTGCAGGGATGGAGGAGCCTGGTGAGCTGCCATCTATGGGGTTGCACAGAGTCGGACACGACTGAAGTGACTTAGCAGCAGCAGCAGGACAAGTTATCTGAGGGAAATTTCAAGGGAAAAACTACCACATATATTCAAAGTGAGTCTACAAAATATAAAAAAAAATTAAACTTTGTATTTATGAACAATCAAGCATTTTCCCTTTCAATGGCCACTTTCAAAGGATTTGCACTTACTCTAATGGTATTTCTTTCACACCATTTTTGGAGTGCCACTGAGGGTTATTTTAAAAGAATGCACATTTTCTCTTATCTCATCAGTTATGACATATGTTCACACTTGGAGGATACATTTGCTCATTTTCTTAATAGCAAAGCATTTGAGGTACAGCGAAATAGAGTAATAAGTTAGGTGACCCCATTTTGCTATATAGAGTTTGAGCAAAACAGGAGTTGGTGAAGCTGATATTGTTGTATAGAAGAAACATACATTTTTCTTCAATTATTTAAGAAATATAAGAATAAATATTATCATTGCTTTTAAGTATACCATTTGAGATGTGTGGCACAATCTTTGTGAACATTTTCCTCATGTTTTCAGCTCAAGTTTTCAACTCTGAGTAATGGATTTTGTCATTCAAATTCATCTCTTTTGGCCACTGAGCATGAAGTAATCTCTCCACTGACACAAATGAAAAATCTGACCGTGTCAGCATTTTCATCTGGCAAGTGCATGAGAGCTGGCGCTGATGGCAAATGACCTGCTTGCCAGTGCAGGAGATGTGAGAGACATGGGTCAGTCCTGGGGTCAGGAAGACCCCCTGGAGGAGGGCACTGCAATCCACTCCAGTATTCTGGCCTGGAGAATCCCACAGACAGAGGAGCCTGGTAGATTAGAGTCCATAGCATCACAAAGAGTTGGACACGACTAAAGCGATTTAGCATGCCTGACACAATGTATGAGAGGTTGATTGTATCTGAAAAAGTTCTTAATAGACATTATCCTTGGGCTAGCTCTTTATTTTTTCATGTCCAAAAGAGTACTGCGCAAATATCAACACAGTTCCTGTGTTCTAAGTCTTTATCATCCTATTGTATTTCATGAGGCGTTTCAAGAGGCGTTCAAAACTTCATCTCTTGATTACATAACAGTCCATGCAAATCCCTAAGGTGGCATTTATTATTCTGTCTTCTACTATTCTTTCAAAAACTATTCTCAGAGTATCTTCCAGACCTGTTATCATTGCTACTCGCAGAATTCACTCTTTTTCTGGGTGCCCACATTCCTTCCCTGGGGAACACTCCACTCCTGGCAATGCCATTTTGGTAAACATTTCAATCAGGGCTATATTTAAGCTCCACAAAGACATGAATGTCTGTCTTGTTCATCAGAGTATCTCACCACAATAAATTTGATTTGAACTAGATTGAATTATTTTGTATTGTAAAATAGTTTATAGTTAAATTATAGTTAAATCTCATGTCCTTTAAACTTCTTTCAAAGCCGATATCCAATGGCACCTCTATAGCCCACTTATGCCGTCACTTCTTTAGCTTCACATAGACTGGGGCTTTCCTAGTCCAGAGGTCACTTTGTTTATATTTGTCTGCTGCATGCAAAAAGGAAGGTTTGGATGGGATGGATTCACTTGATTAGTGGCTAGTGGAAAGCACAGCAATTAAGTTATTGATGTGCTTATTGAATAAATTTGATAATGTTGTGAAGCTCATCTAGTTAGCAGTTATTCCTTAATGACTGATGAAGCAGTATTTCAAGGTGTAATATATGCTTCCTGCTAATCTATAAACACTGTGCTTATAAAACCTAAACACTTGTGGAAACATCAGTGAGCCAGGAAACCATAGCAAAGCCTATAGGTCAAATGTGTGCTTATTTATAAAGTATATGTAAAGTTGGATCTCTTTATCTGGTAACTATAAGGGAACTTAAGAGGTACCTGGTCCCACATATTCCTTCATGCAAAACTCAAGGTCTGCTGAGATTAAGCCTTGTTCAGAGGCATAACGCTAATAATAAGCATATATGGGGCCTGAATCTATTTTCTATGTGATTAATTACCAGAGTGTAAAGTGTACATACAGGCCTTGAGTGTATTTCACGTTTTATGTACAACAAAGGCAATGTGAAAGCTAAGAGAGTACACATACCCAGCAGAAAGGACACGGGACAGGTCGGGCAGAGCTGCTGGGAGACATGTCCACCCTCTGCTGCTCTGCACACAGCTAAGCGGAGCAACATCTTTCGTAGAACAATCTGAAAGCTCTTTAAAACTTCTCCTGTTCCAAACAATTTTCCCTAATGGTGACCACTAAGCTATTCTCGAGTTAACTGTACCTTTTCTCAGTCTCGCCACCACCAGTTTTACTGAGGAAACACTGACAAATATAACTGTATATATGATGATTTGATATATATATAAATGATTACCAAGACCAAGATAATTAAGAGACATTTGATCTCTCAACAAGAGTGTGGGTTCTGGATCTGCCGTTTCATAGTTCCAGAATCTGGGACAAAGTTACCGAATCTCCACGAATCTCAGATTTTTAGCTACACAGGATATATATGGTTACCCTATAGAGTGGCTGTGAGAATTAGCTCTCACAGTGAGTTAACAGAGTTAGCAGTAAGGTGGATTAGCAGTGAGGTGGATCCAGCGCTCTGCCTGCCCTTGTTGTTCTTCAGTAGCTCCGTCTTGTCTGACTGTGACCCCGTGGACTGTGGCCGCCAGGCTCCTGCGTCCATGGATCCCAGGCAGGAATACTGGAGTGGGTTGCCATTCCCTTCTCTGGGGGAGGTCCTGGCCCGGGGATAGAACCCCGGTCTCCGGCTTGGCAGGCGGATTGTTTCCCACTGCGCCACCTGGAAGGCCTGCCTGCCTTCTAGGAGGTGTGGTTTCTCCACCCTCCGCCTTGTGCTTTATGCCCCAGCTCTATCGGACCACCCTCATTCCTTCCCACGGCTGCTCTTGCCTGGGGGTTTGGCATTGTCTGCTCCTTCCACCTTGGACACTCCTCTTCCGCTCCCTAGCTGCACCTTCTCCTTCAGAGCTGAGTTCAGGCACCATTTCTCCTGTAAAGCTTTCCTTCACTCTCTTCTTTCCCCAAGTCTAATGACAGGTACTTCCCTGGGCTGCCCCCAAAGCCTTCTCGTCACCTCAGCTCTGAGGCCGCTGTAACTGATCAGTATACGAATCAAGCAGACCAGCATGTATGGAGTATGTAAAGAACTCAAGTCCTGGGCTCAGCCATGTGGAGATGTGTGAGAAAATTATAAGACATAATCGCTAGCTTCAGCCATATAACAGAACATGACATGGAAAAGAATTTAAACATCCTCTGAGGAACTAGTTCCTAAATTGTGTTCCTTAGAATAGACGACTTCTTGACACCTCAGAAATGAAAAAGTTCATGGTCAGCTTGGGAAGCATTTTTCTCAAGAGTTACAGTGAATATCAGCGCAGTGAAGTTATGGGAGGCCCTGTTATAAAGCAAGCAGTTTCATTTTACCGCAAACATTTTCCAAATCTGTTTCACCACAGAATATATATATATTTTTTTCACATAGCACCAATAAGAATTTGTGATTTAATTCTACTTAAAGAAAAGTGAGATCCATGCCATACCATCGTAAAAAGTCCTGTGGACAGTATATTAAAAGGAGAGACAAAAGACCCAAGTTTTATCCTAGCATCACACTTCTTAGGTATAGGATGTGGGGTAATTCAACCCTTTTGTATCTGTAAAAGTGCATAGTAGTACCCACTCTGGTAACTTATTTGTTTTGCACAATTTTATGTATATGATATTCTTCCCCAGTTGCAAAGCACTATAGATACTTGTGTTTTATTACTATTTTTAGAAATAAAGTCAAAATCAAAAAAAAGAAATTGTCTCTTGAGATGCTTCCTTACCGCTTTGAAATTTGCTTCAATCCATCAGGTTAACTTTTCCTGCCGAGATGTTAAAAGTTCTTGGCATGGAGGATAGAGGAGTCTTCCAGGGAAGTCACCGACCCTATTCGTCCTCTTCTCAAAGCATGACTCGCAATGAGGATCCATGAACCTCATGCTGCACAGCGTCTCTTAGGGAGGACAGGTGGACGTTGGGTGATCCCTCCATAATGTCCAGGTGAGAATGGAGAAGAGTATCCCTCGCATGCTGATATTCGTGAGAAGAGACACCTCTCAGAGATGTGTGGCAAGGACAGAGCAGGATAAGAGGAACGTCCTTTGGAAGGATGATCCTATGGAATCATCCCAAGTCCTGAGTGGGAAGGCCTGCAGCTCCTGCTTAATGCAGGGTCCAGTCTAGCCTGATTCAGTCAGGTTACTTGATGTCCTCTATGACACCTCTTTCAAGCTAATGAGTCCCCACAGAGGAGGAATTTCCCCTGTGGTTCCCCTTCACTGAAGCCAGCCAGAGAAAATATTTGAGAGAAACTTCCTGAGTTGATCAGCTAACAAGGCTCATGGGCAGCTCCTCTGCGCGGTCGCCATCAGCAGCCATTGTCCGGGAATTCCAGACGGGTGTCGTCACTCCTTTTCTATACGCAGCAGGGAACTTAACGTTGTGTTCCAGACAATATCCCGGTGAGCCTTGCTGAAGACACACATTCCTTTCAGCTTGAGCTCACGGAACATGTATAATGCACTAATTCAGCCCTCGTGGGGCGTCTGGAGACCTGGATTCTAGTTATGGATCTGCCAGAGAGCCGTTGGCCTCAGGCAAACAGTGGAGCTCTTATGTGGGCACGTTTCCATACCTGTGAGCTGAGGTGTCAGGTTAAACAGACTCCAGGGAATTTTCCAGCTCTAAAATTCTATGAACTGTGTTTTTTTTCTTGATAAGCAGAATTATGAAGCATTTTCCTATAATGATTCCTTTTGATCGTTGGTTTCATTTTTTCTTATCTTACTTATTTCTATTTCTCGGTCAAGTTTTCCCTGTAATGATACTTTTCTAGTCTTTCAAGATATTTATATATCTGTATCTTTTTTTTTTTTTGGTAATTATACTATATTCTCACCTCTTTTTAAATTGGAGTATAGTTGCTTGATGCTTTTGAACTGTGGTGTTGGAGAAGACTCTTGAGAGTCCCTTGGACTGCAAGGAGATCCAACCAGTCCATTCTGAAGGAGGTCAACCCTGGGATTTCTTTGGAAGGAATGATGCTAAAGCGGAAACTCCAGTACTTTGGCCACTTCATGTGAAGAGTTGACTCATTGGAAAAGACCCTGATGCTAGGAGGGATTGGGGGCAGGAGGAGAAGGGGACGACCGAGGATGAGATGGCTGGATGGCATCACTGACTCGATGGACATGAGTCTGAGTGAACTCTGGGAGTTGGTGATGGACAGGGAGGTCTGGCGTGCTGCGACTCATGGGATCACAAAGAGTCAGACACGACTGAGCGACTGAAGTGAACTGATAGTTGCTTTATAAAGTTGTGTCAGTTTCTGCTGTACAGGAAAGTGAATCAGCCACATGTATATACATATCCCCTCTTCCTTGGATTTTCTTCCCATTTATGTTACTCCAGAGCATGGAGTAGAGTTCCCTGTATATTCCCAGCTCTTAACCTACTTATTAACAATTTTGTTTCTCCTTTTCCGCCTTCCTCCAACCTCATGGAATTAAAATCATATACTTTATCCTCACCGTGGCCTTTAATTTTTAGTCAAGTTCCACATCCCTGTCGTATGTGAAAAGTAGTTGCTCAGTTGTGTCCACCTCTTTGCTACCCCATGGACTGCAGCCTGCCAGGCTCCTCTGTCCATGAAATTCTCCAGGCAAGAATCCTGGAGTGGGGAGCTATTCACTTCTCCAGAAGATCTTCCTGAGGGATCGAACTTGGGTCTCCCGCATTGCAAGTGGATTCTTTACTGTCTGAGCCACCAGGGAACTTGAACCTCCAGGGAAGCCCTCCCTGACTTATGCCCATTATTAATAATGTATCGTTATTTAATATGAAACAAATATTTATTGAATTCTTACTATGAGCCAGGTTCTGTTTCCGATGTTTGGGATATATCAGTGTCAAAATAGATGAGAATTTTGCCCTCATAGAGGCTGTGTTCTTGGAGGGGGAAGAAAGGCAATGAGCAGAAAGTGAGGATAAGAGCATGTGAGGGAATCTAAATAGATGGTATTGAGGATCCTATATGCAGGACCACAGTGGAGACTCAGACAGAGAGAACAGACCGGCGGGCACAGTGGGGAAGGAGAGAGCGGGACGGGCTGAGAAGTGGCCCTGAAACACACATTACCGTGGGTGCAGCAGCTAGCCAGCAGGGATTCTGCGTATGCAGCAGGGACGTACAGACATCATACAGCATAGCTGGTGCTCTGTGACGAACCAGAGGGCTGAGACGGGGAGGGAGATGGGAGGGAGGCTCCAGCGGGAAGGGGCACGTGTATACCCGGAGCTGATTCATGCTGATGTATGGCAGAAGCCAGCCCAACATTGTAAAAGAAATTATCCTCTAATCAAAAATAAATAAATTTAAAGAAAGAACATGAGATAATGTGTCAGAAGGGGTGAGTGCTACAGACAAAAAGCAGACCAGGGCGAGGATGCTGGGGACTGAGCTTGAGCGTGACGTGACGCGTGAGAAGTGCAGAGGCTACCTGAGTTCTGGGAAGGGCTGTCTTAGGCTCTAGGTAGGTGGTGATCTGAGCAGACAAGCCCGCCCAGAAAAGAGAAGGGAAAGAGTCTTAGGGCAGAAGCCACAGCAGGGACGTGGCCTTTTCTGAAGCCCAGATGAGCATATCAAACTTGTCCATAACGTCCCAAATATCTACAAATCCATGTGAGGAAAGACAGCTTGCTTTTATGTTCATGGCAACCATAAATTAAATAGCTCTGTGCTGGTTCTTAAAACTGGAGGATAGTTACACGCATACAGAGACTATACTCAGATTATTTTCCTTTTTTTCTCACCCAGACATGTTTATTTGTTCAGATGACCTCATCCTTGCAAACATATTTTACACTCTTGCAATGACATCAAAAAGTAGGTTGTGTTTTCAAATACAGTGTTCACAGTCACGTTTTCTGTGCAACTTAATATGACTAGTATTGATGTCCCACAATTTATTAAATGAATCCCTAATATTGAACAGTTAGGATTTTTTTTTATTTTCTTATGAGTTTAGATGAACATACAGTAATATAGGTGGTTTGATTCAGTTAGTTATCCGACGTTGTGTTTTTGAGAATGTGTACTTTCTTATTGTTCTTTGTTAATTTACTTGGAAATTTGTGCATGATTTCGAAGGTAATTAGTATGCATTTTTTACTTAAAATTTGTTAAGAGGATAGGTCTTGTGTTAACTGTTCTTACCACAATAAAGCTTAAAAAAGCGCAACAAGAGTATTTTTAAAACATAAAGAAATATTTTAAAGAAATCAACTTTAAAAAGTTTAGATTATATACTTGCCAACTATAGTATCTAATTAAGTCAGCTGTGTATACAATATGAATGATCTTTACAGATTTGTTTTTTCTGGGGCCTCCTTGATAAGATATCCATGATCTTGTGTTTGTTACAAGATTACTCACAAGAGCCTAGATATGGAAATGACCTAAGTGTCCACTGGGGAATGAGTGGATACAGAAAATGTGCTGTATACATATAATGGAATATTGATCAATCTTAAAAAAGTGAAACCTTATCATATGTGACAATATTGATGAACTTTGAGGATATTATGCTAAGTAAAGAAAGCAAGTTACAGAAGAGTAAACACTGCATGATTTCACTTATCTGAAGTATCTAAAATAGTCAGATTCATAGCAACAGAGAGTGGAATCATGGTTTCTGGGGGGCTGGGAACAGGGAGAAGTGGGAATTGCCATTCAATCGGTATAGATTTCAGTTATGCAGGAGGAATGAGTTCTAAAGAGCTGATTTACATTATGGCTGTAGTTAACAAAACTGTATTATGTACTTAAAGATTTGTTAAAAGGGTATAATCTCATGTGGTCTTACCACAATTAAGAAAGAGGAAAATGAGAGGAGCAAAGCAATATGCAAGTCAACAGCTTTGCTGGCATGGATCATAGTTTAGGGGCAAGATTTATAGCCAGCATCTTCTGGGTTTTGTGGATTTCTGATTCTGGCAGCAGCAGTGAAATGCTGGGACCAGAAATTGTCCCCAGGAGCTTCACATAACGTACCTTTCTATCCATAGCAGCAATTTTGGAAATCATAGAACATATAATAATAGTTAACACTTTTTGCTTAAAGCAAAAATACTAACCAGCCAGTCAAATGGAATCATTAAATGTAGCTTAAAAGAAAAGAAAAGAAAGAAAAGGAGATTATATTCCCCAAGTTCTGCAAGTAGGGAACAGTCTGAGAAAACTGCTTAACTGCAGACACGTGCTGTGTGTGACGCTCAGTCACCTCTGACTTGTGACCTCAGGGACTGTAGCCCACCAGGCTCCTCTGTCCACGGGATTTTCCAGGCAAGAGTACTGGAGCGGGCTGTCATTTCCTCCTCCAGGGGGTCTTCCCCACCCAGGGACGGAACCCGTGTCTCCTCCATGTTAAGGCATATTCTTTGCCGCTGAGCCACCTGGGAAACATGTGCTACCCTCCAAGAGAAAGGAAGGATGACTCTGGGACAGCAGTGAGGCCGTGGGCCACAGGGAGGGACTCCGGGGGCCCAGAGCTTGGAGTTGCGAGCCACAGAGGATTATTCCTGGGCTGTGAAAACTAATGGAATCTGCCTTGTTTGATTTCAGAATTGGTTGGAACCAAGAAATCCATTTCTTCCTTCCAGTTTCTCTCATTTTGAATGGAAATGTCTGTAACTGTTATGTTGTGCCTGCCCCGCTGTGTGTGTTGGGAACGGATGGATCCCTGGTTTTCTAGCTCTAGGTCTGAGAAGGGGAAGCGTTTTATCCTAGCATGTCTGTACTCTAAGTCTCATCTAGACTTTTATTTGGATAGTTTGGATGATGAGATTTGAGACTTTTGAACTAATGATATTTAGATAAGATTTTTGGACCTGAGTTAATGCTATAATCAGATGAGGCTTTGGGGGATTTGGAAGAGGGTGAATTTATTTTACATTTTAGATGTGTTTTAAATACAATGTCAAAAGAAAATTTAGAGAACTTTACTTGATATAAATATTTTATCGAGCAAGAAACTCTAAGCAGAAAGGCAAACTTCAGTCTGAAAGTGATTTGAAGCTCAGAGGCATGTTGTTATTAATACGAGATGGCTTATAAAGTGAGAATGGAGAAGTAGTTTAACTTATACAATGATTGGTTATTACAATGGGAAGTTCCAGATGAAAGAGGACGTGGATAAAAGGTGTTATACAACTTTAAGAAGATGACTTCAATTTTATTTATGATTATCACAGACAGAAGGAATATCTAAGTAGTTTCACTTATATTCATGAAATAAGCTAGATTACGTTTTGCTCACATGGCCTAACTGATTTTGTCTGCTCAGGGGATTTTCAAGTGTAGTCTCCATTTTATCTTATTTTAACATGATGAATTCCTTACTTTCCCCCCGTCCCCCAGTCCTACCCAAACCTTAGATTCACTGTATTTATGTGGCTGGGAATCAAAGATAAAGAGAAAAAAAATGTACCTTTAGGTGGTAACCCCTGCCCCCCTCCACAAAACCACAAATGATTTTTCATCAGAAAAATGGGAGCCAAAGGGCAATGGGATGACATCTTTAAAGAGATGGAAGAAAAATGGTCATTTCTAGAATTCTATATTCAGTGAAAATATTCTTAAAATTAAAATAAAAATGTAGACTACTTTTAGAATACCTTTAAAAATGTTGACTATTTAAAACAAAATGAAAATGTAAGATGGAATTTGTAAGTAAGATGTTACAACAAGAGCACAAATATGGGGGCAGAAAATGGAATTAAACTGTTCAAAGTTTCTTACACATTTACTTCAGAAGTATTATAACAATTCTTGGTAGGCCATGACAAGAATGCAGCTACAAAATAGGAAACAGAAAATATATCTAAAAAGCTGTCGGAAAAACATGTTTACAAATCCAAAAAGAGGCTAATAAGGAAAAACTAAAAAACAAGAGAACAGATGAATAAAATACACATGGGAATATGGGACTCTAAATTGTCAATCAGGATTAAGAAGAAAAAGTATAAACTATATGCTCTTGATAAGAGCCATACCTTATATATGAGGAAATACAGGTAGAAGTCGAAAGGAAGAACAATTGTACCATGAAAATGTTAATCATAAAAAAGGTAGTGTGGACAAATTAAGATTAGATGTAGATTTCTGGACCAAGGATATTACCAGCAATCAAAATGAACACTGCTTAATGATAAGATGGCTACTCCATCAGCAAGATACAATCATGCTAAATGTATATACATCGACTAACAGAGCTTCAGAAAAAAAGGGAAATAAAAGAACTAGAACAAGACAAAAATTGCCAGAACTAATGGGAGAGATTGACAATTGACAGTCACAGTTGCAAATTTTGCCTACCTCTGATAGGAATGGATAACACAAGTAGACGAAGATATATAATGATAGAGATTAGAACCATACTGTTAGCTAACGTAATTCATTTGACTGCACTCAGCAGCTACAGGATACACATTCTTTTCAAAGGTACCTGAGACATCATAATAAAACATGTGTCATAAGACAATCAGTGATAAAAATGATAACCCAGACTCAAAACCCTGAATCATGTCACTAGCATCCATTCCCAATTTGGATGGTAGTAGCCACTTTTCACTCGAAAGGCGTGGAAGAGGCACAGAGCAGTCACCGAGTCTGACCCTTTGCAGCCCCGTGGACCGCCAGGCTCCTCTGTCTACGGGATTTTCCAGGCAAGGATACCAGAGTGGGTTGCCATTCCCTACTTCAGAGGGTCTTCCCAACTGAGGGATGGAACCCTTCTCTCTCGTGTCTCCTCCATTGGCAGGCAGATTCTTTCTAATGTCCCCCGGGAGCAATCACAGACATGGAAGCCAAGAGGAAGCAATCGGCTCTGCCTAGTCCCACGAAGAAGCCCATCTGAGTGGCACAGCCCAGCAAGGTGATGGTCTTCTCCGACCGCAGGATGTTGGCCAGGAGGTGGGCACCACCACAGCAGTGTAGCCGATTTCTGCTCCCGAGAGGCCGCCAGGAGAGGGTACGTGGGCTTGTGGAGGCGGGCTTCGGTCTGGATGGCCACCATGATGAGGACATTCCTGGTGATGACCCATGTATAGACCAGGCTGACCCCAAGGAGGGACAAGACGCGCAGCTCTAACTGGGAGGGATAGGCCAGGAACATGGACTCCATCCACACTGAGCGGTTTCCCCAGAACATGGAGTTAACAGATTTTCTCTGTCGAGAGTTATTAATACAAAGAAAGAATCAGACTAGCAATACATCAGTTCATACTCTGAGCCACGAGGCAATCTAATTAAGACTGGAGTTAGAAACTAGAAGAATTAAGACTTATTCTCTATTTCCTCCCTTTTTAAGAAGTTTCTTCACATAAATAGCCACAACTTCACTTCTAACGATGGCACTCCCCTGGTGGCTCAGACAGTAAAGCGTCCGCCTACAATGCAGAAGACCCGGGCTCAATCTCTGGGTTGGGAAGATCCCCTGGAGAAGGAAATGGCAACCCACTCCAGCATTCTTGCCTGGAAAATCCCATGAACAGAGGAGTCTCATAGACTGCAATCCATAAGGTCGCAGAGAGTCGGACACTACTGAACGATTTCACTTTCTCACTTCTAACTGCCTAAATTGTGTAAGAATTTTTTGAGGAAATGTGGCAGAGAATTTTATGGAATTCAAAGCTATCTTCAGTAGATGTGGAATGAAAATTCAATTGTTTTAGTAAATTCACAAGAAAGTGTCAAGAAATTCTTGAGAGCCAGGGCTGTTGAGAACAGGGAGTATTTATTTATTCACAGGTTTACACACAACGCCTCCTGAGGCATTGGCTTGGAGATACAAGAATATAACACTGAAAAACTAGTGATATGATAGAAAATGAAGGAAGAAAATTCAGTGCCCATGGGCAAAGGGCTGACATAGGCCTAATGTTGACAGGGTCGGGCATAACCCCCCAGAGCCAAAGTCCTCCCAACTCCTGGGTGTTCTAGCTTTGTCCAATCAGGGAGTTTTATCACAGGGTTCCTCCTGGTTGTGGTGCTATGGGAAAACCTGTGATCATAAGCTGTCAGAGAACTGAGCACCCTTCCTGTGAGTTTAGGGATGAATGGGAAAGACCAAGCCTGTTTCCATTTGCGTTTCCTCTCTTTAAAGTAAAATCTAAGACAAGCCATCTAGATTCCTTGAAAACTTTCTAATGTAGAGTCCTAACTCTCAAAGGGCACCCGTTCCATTACTTTTCCAAGATCAACTCATTCAAGAAGGTGGAGAAGGACTTCTTCGGTGGTCCAGTGGTGAGGAGTCCGCTTGCCAATACAGGGCACACGGCTTGGTCCCGACTCTGGGGATGTCCCACAGGCCAGCTAAGTCTGGGCACCACAGCTGCTAAATCCACACACTGAAGCCCCGGAAGCCCGTGCCCCCGGGAGTCTGTGCTCCGCAACCAGAGAAGCCATCACAGCGAGCAGCCTGTGCCCCAGCTAGAGAGGAGCCCTCACTCACCACAGCTAGAGGAGAGCCCACACACAGCGACGAGGACCCAGAGCAACCAAAATAAACAAACAAACAAATCTTAAAGAAAGACAAAAAGAGGCAACATTCAACCTCCATTCAAATTTCCCTAGTTTACTGCGTATTATTTACCGTGAGCTTTAAAGAGAAATCGTATCCAGAGGCACCACTCTGATAAGGGCTATTCACATAAGCCAGTTTAGGGTGATCAGAGATTGTCAGGAATAAATGTCAGGAGCCCCGAGGGCATGAATGCCTGCTTTTCCAACAGTGAGCAAGCAGTGTCCATTTCATTCATTCTCTTTCTCTCTTCTGAACTTCATTAATGCTTTGAGTGATTGCTAACGTTACACAGCATATCCAACATCATACGTAACGTGAGGAGGTGGAGGAGGAGCGTGTGAGTGTGAAATTAGTTTTGATTTTAAATGATGTGATTTGAGTGATTCCATCTCTGTAATATTAGGCTATGTATAATGTCTTTGAGTCCCAGTTTTTTTATTTGACAAATGGACATAATAATTATGCTTAGTTCTTGAGATCTAATGTAAAGTGTCTGCCACCAAGATCCGTCAGTAATAATAACAACCTCATAACGGATAGCCATGATTATTATTTGTAAGTTCCAGGGCAGCCATTCTCCCTTATTTATACTTTTATCTCCTACATAAACCAAGCCTAGTGTTGCACAGAGATTAGGCATTCAATACATCTATGTTGTATGGATGACCGTACTATGAAAACATGTCATTTACCCCTTTTCCCATTTTATCTTTTACTTTTAAGATTATTTCATGATCCAAACCTTTGTATAAGAGCCCTTTATGGAAAACAACTTGGTATCCAACATTTGAGTTGCATTCTGGAAAAGATTATGTCACTCAGAAACATGTAAAAGACTTCAGCAAACATGTCTAAGGCTTGTCTAAAGTGAAAGTGAAGTCGCTCAGTCGTTCAGTCGTGTCCGACTCTTTGCGACCCCATGGGCTGTAGCTGACCAGGCTCCTCTGTCCATGGGATATTCCAGGCAATAGTCCTGGAGTGGATTGCCATTTCCTTCTCCAGGGGATATTCCCAACTCAGGGATCGAACCCTGGTCTCTCGCATTGTAGACAGATGCTTTACCGTCTAAGCCACCAGGGAAGTCCCCCATCTATATTATGATACAGGGCTTTGGGATAATGATTTTACTATAGTCAGTTACACTCAGGTCATCTTAATGGTGCTCTCCAGGATCTGTAACAAAATATTTATATGATAGAGTTCTCTACAGGTCATGAACTCTTAGTGCTGGAAAAGACCTCAGAATGTGTCTCATTCAGTCGTTTGTTAGACACTTCAATCTCCTATCTGTATCTGAATATCAGGTCACCTTCAAAGTTTAGAAAATCTCATTACCTCCTGACTCGTCTGTTCCACTGTTGGATGACATCATTCTCAAGCAAAAAGTTTGGTCTGGTAATGGCTGAAAGCAGTGCTTAGCTGCTCGGTTGTGTCCAATTCTTTGCGACCCATTGGACTGTAGCCTGCCGGGCTCCTCTGTCCGTGGGATTCTCCAGGCAAGATGCTGGAGTGGGTTGCCATTTCCCTCTCCAGGGGATCTTCCCAACCCAGGGATCGAATCCGCATCTCCTCCGTCTCCTGCACTGCAGGCCGATTCTTCACCTGCTGAGTCATCGGGGAAGCCCAGCTGGAGCCCCCCGCCTCTGCGCAACTTCTGCACGTTCACGCTCTTCCACACAATGGGGCCATTTCTCATGAAACTCTAGGAGTCAGAGCTCCTATCATGCAGTCCAGTCAGTGTTCTTCCTACTTTCCTTTTTCCTGTTCCTCACATGGGCGTGGCTTTGGTGTGTCTCACAGTTTTAGCTCTAGAAGCGCTCTCACTTTAAAGACCTTACTTAAAAGGGTGCTGCGTGTGGCAGAGCATGGTGTGGGCAGCTGTCAGGAGACCTGGGTGTCGCCTGTCTGCTCACTGGCAGTCAATTTCTCTACTTTAATCAAAATTAGATTAATTACTGTGTTTGATTGTTTTCATGATATCATCAGACTTGGACTGATATGTAGCTCTCTGGACACTAAAACTCTAAACATCCCCCCCACCCCCCACTCTGGGAAGCAGAGCATCCTCCATTGTTCCTTAGCATTGGTCCATAGCTTTAATCTGTTGAGATTGAGATTAAAAAAAAAAACAAAAAAACAACTTTGATCTGTGACTCCACATCTTAACTATCCTTCCTGTGTCAGTCTCTCACATTAAAAAAAAAATTAATTGCCAAGCCCACATACAATAATGATCAAAATGGCACAGCGGTGTCCGAATGGTTATATATCTTAATGAGAGAGACAGGCACTGTTAAAGAATCTGGCCTATACTTGTATAAATATAGCATACATTTATATATATTATAACACACAGCCTTCCCAGGTGGCTCAGTGGGGAATGAATGTGCCTGCCAGTGCAGGAGACACAAGAGACTTGGGTCTGATCTTTGGCTTGGGAAGATCCCCTGGAGAAGGAAATGGCACCCCATTCCAGTACTCTTGCCTGGAGAATCCCATGGACAGAGGAGTCTGGTAGGCTACATCCATGGGGTTGCAAAGAGTCGGACATGACTGAGCAACTTCACTTTGGGAAGATCCCCTGGAGAAAGGAATGGCAATCCATCCCGGTATTCTTACCTGGAAAACTCCATAGATAGAGGAGTCTGGCGGACTCTAGTCCATGCGGCTGGAAAGAGTCAGACATGCCTGGGTACAGATGCACTTCCTGATGTACGTGTATATATAGGTGTATATACACACATACGTGTAGGTGTACATAGGATATTAAAACGGAAGAACTGTACAAAAAAGATCTTCATGACCCAGATAATCATGATGATGTGATGATTAATCTAGAGCCAGACATCTTGGAATGTGAAGTCAAGTAGGCCTTAGAAAGCATCACTACGAACAAAGCTAGTGGAGGTGATGGAATTCCAGTTGAGCTGTTTCAAATCTTGAAAGATGATGCTGTGAAAGTGCTGCACTCAATATGCCAGCAAATCTGGAAAACTCAGCAGTGGCCACAGGACTGGAAAAGGTCAGTTTTCATTCCAATTCCAAAGAAAGGCAATGCCAAAGAATGCTCAAACTACCGCACAATTGCACTCATCTCACATGCTAGTAAAGTAATGCTCAAAATTCTCCAAGCCAGGCTTCAGCAATACATGAACTGTGAACTCCCTGATGTTCAAGCCAGTTTTAGAAAAGGCAGAGGAACCAGAGATCAAATTGCCAACATCTGCTGGATCATCGAAAATACAAGAGAGTTTCAGGAAAACATCTATTTCTGCTTTATTGACTATGCCAAAGCCTTTGACTGTGTGGATCACAATAAACTGTGGAAAGTTCTGAGAGAGTTGAGAATACCAGACCACCTGACCTGCCTCTTGAGAAATCTGTATGCAGGTCAGGAAGCAACAGTTAGAACTGGACATGGAAAAACAGACTGGTTCTAAATAGCAAAAGGAGTACGTCAAGGCTGTATATTGTCACACTGCTTATTTAACTTCTATGCAGAGTACATCATGAGAAACACTGGGCTGGAGGAAGCACAAGCTGGAACAAGATTGCCAGGAGAAATATCAATAACCTCAGATATGCAGATGACACCACCCTTATGGCAGAAAGTGAAGAGGAACTAAAAAGTCTCCTGATGAAAGTGAAAGAGGAGAGTGAAAAAGTTGGCTTAAAGCTCAACATTCAGAAAATGAAGATCATGGCATCCAG
>SJXQ01004968.1:10441-55980 GCA_006408695.1 Aepyceros melampus | reverse complement strand
GCTTTATCCAGCCCAGTGTTTCTCATGATGTACTATGCATATAAATCAAATAAGCAGGGTGACAATACACAGCCTTGAAGTACTCCTTTCCCAATTTGGAACCAGTCTGTTGTTCCATGTCCAGTTCTAACTATTGCTTCCTGACCTGCATACAGATTTCTCAAGAGGCAGGTCAGATGGTCTGGTTTTACCATTTCTTTTCAAAATGACCAGTTTATTGTGATCCACACAGTCAAAGGCTTTGGCATAGTCAATAAAGCAGAAGTAAATATTTTTTTGGAATTCTCTTGCTTTTTCCATGATCCAACAGATGTTGGCGATTTGATCTCTGGTTCCTCTGCCTTTTCTAAAACCAGCTTGAACATCTGGAAGTTCATGGTTCATGTACTATTGAAGCCTGGCTTGGAGAATTTTGAGCATTACTTTACTAGCATGTGAAATGAGTGCAATTGTGTGGTAGTTTGAACATTCTTTGGCATTGCCTTTCTTTGGGATTGGAATGAAAACTGACCTTTTCCAGTCCTGTGGCCACTGCTGAGTTTTCCAAATTTGCTGGTATAATGAGTGCTGCACTTTCACAGTATCATCTTTTAGGATTTGAAATCCATCACCTGCACTAGCTTAGTTTGTAGTGATGCTTCCTAAGGCCCACTAAACTTTGCACTCCAGGATGTCTGGCTCTAGGTGAGTGATCACATCATTGTGATTATCTGGGTCGTGAAGATCTTTTTTGTTCAATTCTTCTGTGTATTCTTGTCACCTCTTCTTAATATCTTCTGCTTCTCTAAGTTCCATACAGAGCATTCTGTAATGTCCATTATTGTGGCCATCTTTGCATGAAATGTTCCCTTGGTATAGTTCTTCTGTGTATTCTTGTCACTTCGTCTTAATATCTTCTGCTTCTGTTAGGTCCATAAAGGGCACCTTTAATGTCATTCATGGTGCCCATCTTTACATGAAAAGTTCCCTTGGTATCTCTAATTTTCTTGAAGCAATCTCTAGTCTTTCCCATTGTATTGTTTTCCTCTGTTTCTTTGCATTGATCACCGAGGAAGCCTTTCTTATCTCTTGCTATTCTTTGGAATTTACATTCAAATGGGTGTATCTTTCTTTTTCTCCTTTGCCTTTCACTTCTCTTCCTTTCACAGCTATTTACAAGGCCTCCTTAGATAACTATTTTGCTTTTTGTATTTATTTTTCTTGGTGACAGTCTTGATCCCTTCCTTTTGTACAATGTTAGGAACCTCCATCCATAGTTCTTCAGCCATTCTGTCTATCAGGTCTAATTCCTTGAATCTATTTCTCACTTCCACTGTATTTAAAGTGTATTATATACATTTTCACTGTAAGGGATTTGCTTTTGGTCATACCTGAATGGTCTAGTGGTTTTCCCCACTTTCTTCAATTTTAAGTCTGAATTTGGCAATAAGGAGTTCATGATCTGAGCCACAGTAGCTCCCAGTCTTGTTTTTGCTGACTGTATAGAGCTTCTGTACCTTTGGCTGCAAAGAATATAATCAATCTGATTTCTGTTGTTCTTAGTAATGCTTCCTATGGCCCACTTGCCTTCACACTCCAGGAGTTTGGCTCCAGGTAAGTGATCACATCATGGATTATCCAGGTCATTAAGAGATTTTTGTACAGTTCTTCCCTGTATTCTTGCCACTGTCTTCTTAATCTCTTTTGCTTCTGTTAGGTCCTTGCTGTTTCTGTCCTTTTTTGTGCCCATCTTTGCATGAAATGTTCACTTGATAGCTCTAGTTTTCTTGAAGAGATCTTAGTCTCTCCCAATCTGTTGCTTTCCTGTTTTTTGTTTTTTTTTTTTTTTTTTTGCATTGTTTACTTAAGGCTGTTTTACCTCTCTTTGCTATTCTCTGGAATCCTACATTTAGTTGGGTATTCTTTCCTTTTCCCCTTTGCCTTTTGCCTCCCTTCTTTTTCAGCTATTTGAAAGGCCTCTGCACACAAGCACTTTGCTTTCTTGAGTTTCTTTTCTCTTGGGCATGGTTTTGGTCACCACCTCCTGTATAATATTACAAATCTCTGTCCATAGTTCTCAGGCATGCTGTCTACCATATTTAATCCCTTGAATCTATTTGTCACTTCCACTGTATAATCATAAGGGACTTTATTTAGGTCATATGTGAATGGCCTAGTGGTTTTCCCTACTTTCTTCCATTTAAGCCTGAATTTTGCAATAAGGAGCTGATGATCTGAACCATAGTCAGCTGCCAGTCTTGTTTTGCTGCTTGTATAGAGCTTCTCCATCTTTGGTTACAAAGAATACAATCAATTTTATTTCAGTATTGATCATCTGATGATGTCCCTGTGTCTAGTCATCTCTTGTGTCATTGGAAGAGGGTGACTGCTATGACCAGTTCTTGGCAAAACTCTGTTAAAATGGCCATATAATTTGTGATACACAGTGGGGTAACTTAGAGAGAGTGAATATTATCAGTATTATTGATAATAATTACACTGGGGTAAAAATTTAACCTGTCCCAAAAAACTGGCATACAAAATTAACAACTACAGTGAACTTTGATTTCTTCCTATTTACCTCTTTTTTTTTTTTCCAAGAGAAAAAAAAACAAGTGTCTGTATTGAAGCTTTTGGACATTCTCTACAGAAAGATTCAGGATGGCAAACTGGTTTCATTTCAAGTGTCACTTACTGATGTAATGCTTGGAGCACTGGACCGACGGAAAGGCCATGCTGGAACTTTGCAGGAATGCACACCATGCCCAGTTTTCAGTGGAAGAGCTAATGCTACAGGTGTGGAGGATTTTCTGACTTTCATGAGGGTATGTTTTACTAGCTTAACACTTTCTTTTTCCTCATGCTTCATTGGTTTCTTGACAAAATAAGTCATAATAAAAACATACCAGTATTTTTCTATATGATCTACATTAACAGTCTTCAAAACAACTTCATATGATGGATTAACATTACTGTTCCCATTTTATCAGTAAGAAAGCTGAGATATTGAAAATTTTAAAAACTTCCTGAGGTTGCATAACAATCAGTAGGCCTGAGATCTAGACTCCAGACAGTCTGGCTCCAGATGCCCTATATATGACCAGTATGTTACAATTCCTTTAGGTAGTGCTTGAGATACTTGGAACTCTTGGTTATCAAAGCCTATAATGTAATTAAAAATCTAGTTTGAACATTACATGACAATATATAATTTACATTTCAACTCACTTTAAAACTAACAAAATTCTGTGATCGGAAAAAAAAGAGGAAAGGAAATACTGAAGTATGGATAAGACTAGAAAGAGTCTACACAGAAGTCTTAAAATCATCTAAATTTTTTAACCCATTTTGCTTAGAAGAATTACTTGGTTCACATAATCACAGTGATTAGAAGGACATGTTTGACATTAAAAATGATGTTCAACATTATTATTAGAGAAATCCAAATCAAAACTCCAATGAGATATCACCTCACGCAGGTCAGAATGACCATCAGCAAAAAGTCTACAAACAGCATTACAAACAATAAATGCTAGAGAGGGTGCAGAGAAAAGGGAACCCTCCTTTATTATTGTTGGGGATGTAAATTGATACAGTCACTATTAAAAACAGTATGAAGATTCCTTAAAAAGCTATAAATAAAATTACATATGACCCAGCAATCCTACTAGTGGGCATAAACCCTGAGAAAATGACAATTCAAAAAGACACCTGTACTGCAGTGTGCACTGCAGCGCTATTTACAACAGCCAGGACATAGAAGTAACCTAGATGTCCACTGACAAATGAATGGATAAGGAAGCTGTGGTACAAATAATCAATGAATATTACTCAGCCATAAAAGGGACACATTTGAGTCAGTTCTAGTGAGGTGAATGAACCTACGGCCTCTAGTTCCTCTGATGAGGTAGATGAACCTGTTATATAGAGTGAAGTCAGAAAGAGAAAAACAAATCTCAAATATTAACACATATATAGAGAGTCTAGAAAAATATTACTGGTGAACCTATTTGCAGAGAAAGAATGGAGATGCATACGTAGAAAACAGACTCGAACACACAGTGAGGGAAGGAGAGGGTAGAACAAAATTGCAGAAGTAGCATTAACTTGTATATACTATCATGTGTAAAATAGACAGCTAGGGTAAAGTTGCTATGTATTAATAACACAAGGAGCCCAGCCTGGCGCTCTGTGATGACCTAGAGTGTGGGGTGTATATTCTCATTATCTTCCTAAGAGCAGGAAATCTTCATGAGAGCAGGGACTTTCAGGGTTGTTTTTTAATCCCCCACCACTCTAACCTCAAGAGGCTTTCCAGGTGGCACTAGTGGTAAAGAACCCACCTGCCAATGCAGGAGATATAAGAGACCTGGGTTTGATCCCGGGGTTGGGAAGATCCCCAGGAGAAGGGAATGGCAACCCACTCCAGCATTCTTGCCTGGGAAATCCCATGGACAGAGGAGCCTGGTGGGCTATAGTCCATGGAGTTGCAAAGAGTTGGACATGACTTAGCAACTGAACAACAAACAAGCAGAGTGAAATACCATGGGTCAGTTCAGTTCAGTCGCTCAGTCGTGTCCGACTCTTTGCAACCCCATGAATTGCAGCACACCAGGCCTCCCTGTCCATCACCAACTCCCGGAGTTCACTCAGACTCACGTCCATCGAGCCGTGATGCCATCCAGCCATCTCATCCTCTGTTGTCCCCTTCTCCTCCTGCCCCCAGTCCCTCCCAGCATCAGAGTCTTTTCCAATGAGTCAACTCTTTGCATGAGGTGGCCAAAGTACTGGAGGTTCAGCTTTAGCATCATTCCTTCCAAAGAAATCCCAGGGCTGAATCTCCTTCAGAATGGACTGGTTGGATCTCCTTGCAGTCCAAGGGACTCTCAAGAGTCTTCTCCAACACCATGGGTGGTCCCTAGTAAAAAACCCTGCCTTGAGATATGCAGTCAGTTCTTAGATTGCATCCAACTAGTGGTCTGATCTTAAAATCTGACTTGAAAATATGCAATGTCCCATAAAATTTTACAATGTTAAGTCCATGTTTTCATTCCTAGACTAGTGTTATATTGTTTCCATGTATTAATGACCGTGTCAAAATAGTGATAGTCAAGGTATTAAAACTTCTCAAGCTATTTTGTCTTTTTTCAATTATTTCTTCAATCTACTTCTAAAATATTTCATCAAATTATTATCCCCAATGTTGTGATGCTCCTTAATTACTTAATTAGGGCTTCCCGTGGGGCAATAGTGGTAAAGAATCTGCCTTTAAATGCAGGAGACTTAGGAGATGTGTGTTCAAACCCTGGGTCAGGCAGGGCATGGAGTGGGGCACGGCAACCCACTCCAGTATTCTTGCCTGGAGAATCCCCATGGACAGAGGAGCCTGGTGGGCTACAGTCCATAGGGTGGCACAGAGTCAGACACAGCTGAAGCGACTTAGCACACACACTTTTAGAATATTTCATCAAATTATTACCCCCAATGATTGTGATGCTCCTTAATTACAATGAATTGAAGGGAGTATCTAATAATAGTTTCAAGTTTGCATGTTAAAATACTTTTAAGAAAGATGTGCATTTAGCAGAAAAGTCCAAAGGATGTTACTACTTAACAGAATTTGTGTATGGGTAAATGACAGTGCTATATTTCAATGTTGGCAATTTAGAGAGGTTGATCCAGCTATTGGTTTTATCTCCATGGTTTAAGGCTATGTCAATTAGCAGACTATGATTCAACACTAATATTCTAATAAAATGAACAGTTTTCTTGACATATTTTTCAAGAGCTAATGCTCTTGAGAATAAACTAAAAAGCCCAGGAAATAAATCTAATTCACTCAAGAGCTCCAATCAAAGAACTCCCATGTGGTCAATTATCAAAATCAGAGTATTTTTTACAGGGATCAGAGAGGGGAATTTTTCTATCTCATACTATTTTGTAACAAATATATATTATTTTTGCAATTTAAAAATGAAGTAAAGCTGATTAAATACAAAAAAGATGTTTTAAGACTGTAACTAAATTATGACTGATATATGCAAATTGCTCAGTTGATTACCTCATGCAATGCTCAATAATGTAGATCCTCTTAAAAGTTCCAATTTATAGGTGAGTTAAGCAAATCACACAGTTTGTATATAGATAAACTTTCTGATATCTATTTGCATAACTGAGAAGTAGGAAATTTTCCTGGAGTAGAGTGGCTGAGTCCAAAGTGTATAAGTTTCAGTTGTCTAAGTTATCAGCAATTTTAGCCCTCCAAAATCTTTAATTCCATTTACATACCCATAATCAAAGACCGCTTGCCTGCTTTCTTACAACATGCATCATTGGTCTTTTTAATTTACCAAACTGAAAAGTGAAAGCAGTACCTAATTCTTCAAAGTCTTATTGCATTTATTTTATTCTTGGTAAGGTTGAACATTCTTTCAGATGTTTGTTGTCAATTTATAATTTATTACTGAAGGCCAATTTCAAGGGAAGAAACACAAATTATCAAAGGTACAGGCAGAATTCATTTTTTTTCCAGTCCTGGAAAGAAATTTCACTTGTGGGATTGTATCTTTAATAAATGAATAAGGTAAAGCATCATAACCGACCCCATGAATTGTATTGTGAAAATTGGTATTGAAATGTTTCAGTGATTGACTGGGTACAGTTCATGTGATTTGAAGAAAATATAACCTCCACACAATTTTTAATTCTAACCCAAATTATGGGGCTTCCCTAGTGGCTCAGACGGTAAAGAATATGCCTGCGATGCAGGAGACCTGGGTTCCGTCCCTGGGTTGGGAAGATCCTCTGGAGAAGGGTGTAGCAACCCACCCCAGTATTATTGCCTGGAGAATCCTCAAGGAGCCTGGTAGGCTACAGTCCATGAGGTCACAAAGAGTCAGACATGACGGAGTGACTAAGCACACAGCACCATCCAAAGTTATAAATAATATTTCTGAAGTGAAATCAGCCACTAGGTATTTTCTCTTTATTTTTCTCTGAATAGTCTAAAACTCACATATGAGTTCCAGCCCTACCTCCAAGGAGAAAGATCAGTGTGGGCTCCTTACTTAACCTCTGCAAAACTTGGTTTTCTAAATTGCCAAATACAGTATAAATCACATGGTATTATCAATAGATTCAGGAAAAAGTATACTACAAAATTCAAAACAGTTTCATGGTAAACACTCTCAACACATTACTTATAGAAGAAATTTACTTCAACATAGCATAACAAAGGCTATATATGACAAACTTCAAGCTTTTTCTCTAAGATCAGAAATAAGTAAGAATACCTACTCTTTTTACTTCTATACAATGCAGTACTAGAAATCTTAGAGCAGTTATTCAGGAAAAAGAAATAAAAGACATCCAAATCACAAAGGAAGTAGAATTATCTCTAGTTGCAGAAGACATGACATGATCTTCTATATATAAGACCCTAAACACATCACAAAAAATCTAATAGGATAAACAAGTTCTTAAAAGTTGTAGGACTGAAAAGCAACATGCAAATATTAGTTGCATTTCTATATACTAAGAAAAAACTATTTGAAAAGGAAATTAAGAAAATAATAATATTTACAATAACATAAAAAAAGAATAAACCTAAAACCAAAGATGTGAAAAACTTGCACACAGAAAACTAGAAAATACTGATGAAAAAATTTAAAAATACATCAAAACTCAAAAACTTAGTATCATTTAACTAGTAATGACTGGAACTCTTGTTCAAAAGAATTTCCACTATTGTATGTGACTAAGATTTTATATTCCTCAATGGCTACTTTAGTATTACTAACATAATTAATAACTCTGCTACTGCTGCTGCTAAGTCCCTTCAGTCGTGTCCGACTCTGTGTGACCCCATAGACGGCAGCCCACCAAGTTCCCCCGACCCTGGGATTCTCCAGGCAAGAACACTGGAGTGGGTTGCCATTTCCTTCTCCAATGCATGAAAGTGAAAAGTCAAAGTGAAGTTGCTCAGTCGTATCCGACTTCTAGCAACCCCATGGACTGCAGCCTACCAGGCTCCTCCGTCCATGGGATTTTCCAGGCAAGAGTACTGGAGTGGGTTGCCATTGCCTTCTCTGAATTAATAAGTCTAGGGAAATGTAAAATAATGATGAGTCTAAAGTTATAGAAAGAGAAAAGTAAATAAGAAAATTTTAATAGACTAATTATAAAGTTAATTGAAAATTCTCCTTTCTAGAAACTAAAACAAAGTTGAAATATAATTAGTGTATTGCTTACTTATAGAAACAAAATAAATACACTCTAAAATTGGAGCTCAAAATAGTTTTGTTTTTTTTTTTTTGGCATCAGATAAAATTAAACCAGGCATTTTGAGAAGACTGGTGACAAATTTGAGAAAGCAGGTCATATTGCTATGAGTATCCATACAATGTTGACCATGCTTGATTCATTTCAGAGCAATTTTGGGTTTCCAAGAAAACAAAAAGGAATTTTAAAGTACCATGCACCCATTGTGTTTTAGAAACTCACAAATATTTCTCATGTTTAATCTCAATAAGTATCACAAAAATTTCAAAATGCACATTAAAAAACAATCTTAGAAGTTACTCAAGCTAGTATAGCAATGAGTAGAAGAGACAGCATTCAACACATCTCTGAAATTATTATAGAAGGTATTATAATCAATGTATGTTTTATATGTTGGCTTTAAAATCAAGAATATAAGATATGAAAGTTATACCAACATTTCATTTAATTCTACATAGTGGACTGTTATCCTACTACTCAAACCACAGCCCCAGTTCTATTTCCAGACTTTCTTGTGTCTATATCTAACCCACACATATTCTGTGAAGCTTCAAGTTCTCTTTTGAGAAGATGATAGTTAAAATATTTAACAACTTACATGACTTATCACTACCCAATCATCAGTTCAGTCAGTTCAGTCGCTCAGTCGTGTCCGACTCTTTGCGACCCCATGAACTGCAGCACGCCAGGCCTCCCTGTCCATCACCAACTCCCAGAGTTCACTCAGACTCACATCCATCAAGTCAGTGATGTCATCCAGCCATCTCATCCTCTGTTATCCCCTTCTCCTCCTGCCCCCAGTCCCTCCCAGCATCAGAGTTTTTCCAATGAGTCAACACTTTGCATGAGGTAGCCAAAGAACTGGAGTTTCAGCTTTAGCATCATTCCTTCCAAAGAACACTCAGGATGGATCTCCTTTAGAATGGACTGGTTGGATCTCCTTGCAGTCCAAGGGACTCTCAAGAGTCTTTTCCAACACCACAGTTCAAAAGCATCAATTCTTTAGCGCTCAGCTTTCTTCACAGTCCAACTCTCACATCCATACATGACCACTGGAAAAACCATAGCCTTGACTAGATGGACATTTGTTGGCAAAGTAATGTCTCTGCTTTTGAATATACTATCTAGGTTGGTCATAACTTTTCTTCCAAGGAGTAAGCATCTTTTAATTTCATGGCTGCAGTCACCATCTGCAGTGATTTTGGAGCCCCCAACAATAAAGTCTTACACTGTTTCCACTGTTTCCCCATGTATTTCCCATGAAGTGATGGGACCAGATGCCATGATCTTCATTTTCTGAATGTTGAGCTTTAAGCCTTTTTCACTCTTCTCTTTCACTTACATCAAGAGGCTTTTTAGTTCCTCTTCACTTTCTGCCATAAGGGTGATGTCATCTACATATCTGAGGTTATTGAAATTTCTCCCAGAAATCTTGATTCCAGGTTGGGCTTCTTCCAGCCCAACGTTTCTCATGATGCACTCTGCATAGAAGTTAAATAGCAGGGTGACAATATACAGCCTTGACATACTCCTTTTCCTATTTGGAGCCAGTCTGTTGTTTCATGTCCAGTTGTAACTGTAGTTCCTGACCTGCATACAGGTTTCTCAAGAGGCAGGTCAGATGGTCTGGTATTTGCATCTCTTTCAGAATTGTCCACAGTTTATTGTGACCCACACAGTCAAAGGCTTTGGCATAGTCAGTAAAGCAGAAATAGACGTTTTTCTGGAACTCTCTTGCCTTTTCAATGATCCAGCAGATGTTGGCAATTTGATCTCTGGTTCCTCTGCCTTTTCTTTTCTTTTCTTTTTTTCCTTGTCAAAAGACCAAATTTATTTATTTTAATTGGAGGTTAATTACTTTACAATATTGTATTGGTTTTGCCATACACCAACATGAATCCGCCACAGGTATACACATGTTCCCCATCCTGAACCGCCCTCCCTCTTCCCTCCCCATACCTTTCTAAAACCAGGTTGAACATCTGGAAGCTCATGGTTCACGTATTGCTGAAGTCTGGCTTGGAGAATTTTAAGCATTACTTTACTAGCATGTGAGATGATTGCAATTGTGTGGTAATTTGAGCATTCTTTGTCATTGCCTTTCTTTAGGATTGGAATGATAGCTGACCTTTTCCAGTCCTGTGGCCACTGCTGAGTTTTCCAAATTTGCTGGCATATTGACAGCACTTTGACAGCATCATCTTTCAAGATTTGAAATAGCTCAACTGGAATTCTATCACCTCCACTAGCTTTGTTCGTAGTGATGTTAAGGCCCACTTGACTCCATATTCCAGGATGTCTGGCTCTGAGTGAGTGATCATACCATCGTGATTATCTTGGACTTCCCTGGTGGCTCAGACAGTAAAGTGTCTGCCTACAATGCGGGAGACCCAGGTTTAATCCCTGGGTCAGGAAGCACTCCTCGAGAAGGGAATGGCAAGCCAATCATAAATGACATCAAATGCAAATAACCAGATCCCGTGAACATACATTTGATGGATGAATTCAGCATTGCTCCAAGCAGTTTGGTCCTGGCTTTTCCTACTTGATGCATACTTCTCATTCCAGCTCTTCTGTTTAAGTACCAAGCTATGCCATATAGATAAACCTGAGAGAGTGAATGTGTGGGCCAAACAAACAGGATTGGCAGGTTTAAAATAGCACTTTAAAGTACTAAGAAGTTAGACAATTTTCTTGATCTGTATCCCTAATTTAGAAAATTGTTAACAAAAGTAGGCCCTCAATTGAGAAACTAAAATGGAAACAGATTATGATTTAAAATACCTTAATGTGGGCTCAACTAAAAATATCTAAATAGAATTCTGCTTGGCAAAGAGAAATATATGTATTTTCAATACAGGTTTAAATGACCAATGGTGGCATATTTAAAGAAAGACCAAAGATCAACATACTTTGAAATCAATATTGAAATTAGGGGTAAATAAAATCTTCAGAAAGAAAAAGAAATCTTACCAAAAGTAATACAATTGTGATTTTTATACTTAGAATATAGGAATTGAAACTTTTTTAGGCTAAACTGTGCTCTGTATATCAGGTGTTTTTCATGTGCTAGTTATGTGATTCTCCTAATAACACTATATTAAGGGAAATCCTAGTCTCCATTTTACAAGTCAAGAAACTAAAGTCCTGGAACTCTAAATAACTGTGCTGCTGCTGCTAAGTCACTTCAGTCGTGTCCAACTCTGTGCTACCCTATAGATGGCAGCCCACCAGGCTCCCCCATCTCTGGGATTCTCCAGGCAAGAATACTGGAGTGGGTTGCCATTTCCTTCTCCAATGCATGAAAGTGAAAAGTGAAGTCGCTCAGTCATGTCTAACTCTTAGCGACCCCATGGACTGCAGCCCACCAGGCTCCTCTGTCCATGGGATTAATAACTGTGCTAGGAATTATTAAATGGCAGAGATAGTGAAACGAAGAAGACACTCAGGCTCCTGAGTATGCGAGCCTTTCTGTCAGCCTCCATGACCTTCCAGAGTTCCAAAGGGCATGTTCAAACAGATGCTTATCGGGGAAGGAGGGGGTACAGAGTCAAGGGAGAAGTCAAGAAACAATAGTGCAGCCTTGGCACAGAATCCTGCTTCTGCCTCAATGGACACACATAACAGTATCCTTCGAGCTCTTTATGCAACTAAAGTGTTAGCAGCTCAGCTGAGTCCGGCACTTTGTGACCCCATGGACTGGAGCTCACCAGGCAAAGAATATTGGATTCTCCAGCCAAAGAATATTGGAATGAATAGCCATTCCCTTCTTCAAGGGATCTTCCCAACCCAGGGACTGAACCCACATCTCTATGTCTCCTGAGTTGGCAGGTGAATTCTTTACCATCTGAGCCACCAGGGAAGCCCCCACCCCCAATAAATAGAAGATGAGGCAATTCTCATTCCAGAGAGGTGGTCATGGTTTTACTTCCTTGAGAACCAGAGAGGCTTTATCTGGAGAATACCTGTGGACAGATAATAGGAGTACAGGCTCTGCACACATTCTAATCTTATCCAGCAACCCCACCTTTGAACCATTGCCATAAAACTCCTCATCAAATCCTCCCAGGCTGGGACATAGTTTTTCAGGGTAGGCACCTGCTATGTCACCATTTGCCTGACAAAACAATAAAAGTATTCTTTTCTACTTCACCAAAACCTCTGTCTCTGAGATTTGATTTGGTACCAAAGCACAGAGGTCAAGTTTTCAGCATCAGTAGGATATGCTTTTTCTTTACTTTCTGCAGCAGAATTTCTAGAAGTATGTCTGGACAGAAAGTACTTTTCACAATCCAGTGGAATGGGAAAAAAAGAACAATTACTGCTAGAGAAAATACATGTGGATATATCTAATATCTGAGGTCTTCGCCTGGCTAAAACTGAGTCCCAGGAGAGTAAACACGAAATATCCTCACCTGTAGAAAAAACTTCCTGTTAAATTATGTAATTAATCACTGAACTTCTCTCTTTAGGATAGAAAGGATCCTTCCTCTCTTACTCATCCCAGTAGGTTATTGAAATTGCCGGCACTCATGACTTGTCACTATAAAATCACCTATTTATATTTGAAACACTCATTAACACTCACAAACACTGTCTCTGTGTTTCAGAAAATCATAGTATCTGTGGGAAATCCAGGGTTTTGCAGTAGGTGGTCAACCAAATATTCAGTGCCCCCTACCCAGAGCAAATTGGCAAAGTGCTATAGAAAAGATTCATCACTGTCCTGTTTCTCTTTTCAAGTTTTTCTTTGTCATAGATCTCTAGTAACTACAAAGATTATCAGCATCTTGAGCAAAGGCCTTGAACCAGAACTGTCTTCGGATTCATTCTCTCTGAGCATAAAAACTCATGAGTTCAGTCAAAGGCCTTATAGAATGTTACACCCTGAAATACTTCTGGAATATTTTGGAGAGTAATGTTGTTGCCAGGGGGTACTGATAATAAGCTGTGCATTCAGAAGGCAGGCAGCATACTCTAACTGCTGTATGACTGGCATGGCTGGAGCATGTCTTTCCTAAAGAAAGCTTTAACTCCAAGTGAAGCAATAGTCTAGTTGTCACTTGCATCTATCTGCTGCACATCCAAACTGTTTTTATTTTGGCCTTCTCAAAGCAAATCACCTTTTGCAAATTGAAATACTAGGACAATGCTTTTCAGTCTCTAACTGTACTTCTAAGTATTTGGTGTTATTTGCCCAATTCCCTTCTGTGCTGCTGAAGCTGGGTCACTGAGCCAGATACTGTCAGTGAATGACCGACCTTGGGTTTTGCAATCAAGGTCTGAAGTAAAGAAGCAGTTATCTCCTGATAAGAGCTGAAATGTCAGGAACAATGTGATAAGCAAAGAGTAGAGATGTAAGAATCGAGCTTCAACTCCTGGGCAAGGTCTAACTTCGAAGGACCAGAGAAAGTGAAAGATCACAAAGTCAATAATTTAGTAATACAGAAAACAAATGAAAGCAAAATAGGTTCAGAAATCGCTAATACTAGTGCTGTGTAATTTCTCCCCAGACTGACTGAACTCAGCAACCCTCCTTTTGGAATCCCTAGTTGATTTCAGTTGAAAAAAATACCCTTACTCTCGGATATGTTTCAGAGCTTTCAAGCCTTTCCTTGGAGGTAAAGCGAGATGTGTGTCAAGTTTTTAAAAGTTATCATGATTTTAAAAGTTTTTAAAAGTTATCATGATTGTCTTCCAGACATTCCTCTTTTCAGAGCTTGAGGTTGGTTTTGGTGCTGATGAGGCCCAAATATACTATCTGCACTGTGTATTCTGATTCCCATCATGGGTTCAGTTCAGTTGCTCAGTCATGTCTGACTCTTTGCAACCCCATGGACTGCAGCACGCCAGGCCTCCCTGTCCATCACTAACTCCCGGAGTTTACCCAAACTCATGTCCATTGAGTCGGTGATGTTATTGGAGATGAAGTCACTAGTGTGGAAACAAAAAACCACTAGCATTCCAACAGAGATTCTATGGCACAGGAAAGATGATACAGGCCTAGTAGGCTGTACTAGTGATTTGGTTTGGTCTCTATGAAGAATTCACTGTTTCTCCTGATGGATCAGATGATATCCTTCATGGACATACAGGATGTACTCAGTCTGGACCTTGTGAATTTGGAGGTTTATCTTTCTCCAAAGCATCGTGAGGCTTTCAAGTCCACCACAGTGTAAAAGTTCAGGATCAAATATCAACCACACAGGATGTTGAAATGAAACATCCACTCTGTCTCCCCTTTTACACACACTTGATTTAGAGATGAAGTGAAGTCACTCAATCATGTCTGACTCTTTGCAACCCCATGGACTGCAGCCTACCAAGCTCTCTGTCCATAGGATTTTCCAGTCAAGGGTACTGGAGTGGGTTGCCATTTCCTTCTCCAGATTTAGAGATGAGGATTTAGTAACTAATGGACCGACCTAAGGCAAGCCTTGGGCCCATTTACTCACAAGTTGACAACAGACCCCACTGCTGGTGCTATTTGTGGTCATAATAACCTCTCATTGGAGAAGGAAATGGCAACCCACTCCAGTACCCCTGCCTGGAGAATTCCATGGTTGGAGGAGCATGGCAGGCTACAGTCCACAGGGTCACAAAGAGTCAACATGACTGAGTGACTATCACTAACCACTTACAGGTACTGGCTTCATACTCACTAAGATTTTCACCAATTTCAAAAATTGTGAAGTAGACTGATTTCTATGAATAGAATTAGAAATCTTGAGGACAAAAAAGGATCAGGGCAGCCATTTGCCAATTGAAGCTACAATCTGATAGCCAGAGGGCCTCTCCTCCATCTTCTGAGGAGATTCTCATCTCTTGAAGGGCAGACTGTGCTGAAAATCCGCCCAAGATACCATCATAATCAGGACAGAATTGCAAAGGAGACTGAATGTACAGTGCCCTGAATGCAGTCATTTGTTAAATTCAGATGCTTAACAGAGAAAGAGTAGAACTAAGAAGTCTAAGTTAGGGATATTTGTTAGATGAACCTGAGAATCTTGACCCTCCAGATTTTTATCTGAATCTTTTGCATTTGTAGGAATAGCTTCACTTCATCCAGTCATCAACAACTTCTTGACTGGAAACTGTACAGTGACTTCAGAGGAGGCAGATGCCTCTTACAAAAATACGTGGTCTCTTCTAGATCTTCCCCAGTTGCCTACACTACAGTCAGGCAACATTGTCAGGCATTAGCACTGCTGAAGTGGTAATGTAAGTCTCTTTGCCAGTAAGAAACAGCTGACATGCCGAAAAGTGTCCGTACTTGGCTAAGTTGTACTATCAGGAAGCAAGTATACACATACATAAGTGAATCTAGAGAGGCAGACTGAAAGATGAAGTAGAATATGAGATTCAATGAAGAAGAATTTTTTATCATGAGTTCATGCATGAGTCCATGCTAAGTTGCTTCAGTCATATCTGACTCTTTGCAACTCTATGGGACTATGGCCTGCCAGGCTCCCCTGCCCATGGGATTCTCCAGGCAAGAATACTGGAGTGGGTTGTCATGCCCTCCTCCAGGGGATCTTTCCAACCCAGGGATTTAACTCATGTCTCTTGTATATTCTCCACTGACAGGTGTGTTCTTTATTACTGGTGCCACCTGGGTACCCAACTTGCTCTAAATTGCTATGCAGTGTTCTGACAACACCTAGAGCAAGTTCTAATCATTTGCTGGTTTGACTCCTTGGAGCAATGCAAAACAAAGACCTTCAAGAAATAAGTGGAGATACTGGACTTCCTTGGTACAGATGTGATAAACAAGGTCAGAAGAATGGGAGGTAGCAATATAAGGCTGATCACTGTGTGAATTTGGAGGAGATAAAGTCTCTGATTTGATCTTTCCACATTTGTAAATGAAATCTACAGAAGTAAACTACAAACTCCTTGAGAGCAGATCTATGTTTACATTCACTATCATATCTCCTACTTCTTATACAATAGCATAATCATTGGTTGATTGGGCAGATGAAGAAATAGGATTACCATGAGAAGTCAACTGACACAATACACAAAAGGGGAAGCAAAATCCTGCACAGAAATCAGCTCACTACATCAAAGGTTATCCTTCTTCACTTCACTTTCTTCACATCCTTCTTCACTGTCTCATAATCTCTCTCCATCTCACTCTCTGTAAAGAGAACCACATGCTCTGCCCTGTTTGGAGCAATTATTATCTTCTGCCTTGTCTGTTAGAATGACTTTTTATCTATTAATCCCTGCTCCTCTGCCAATGTCTACAGGGCTGTCTGCTGGGATAAGCTTTCTCAGTCTCAGATCTAATCATGCTAGTACTTTCTTTCCACTTACTTTAATACAAAGCCAAAATACTTCATCTGGAAATCAATGCCCTTTACTGGTACTGAAAAAATTGTGTGGGCTAAGAGGTGGCAAATGCCTGGGGCATGGCCACTCATCAGTAAACTCTGGCTAAATTTAATGTCTTAAATTCATTCCCTTATCTGTACAAATTGTATACTATAGAACATAACACAGAGGCGTCATAGTGAAGAATAAGAGAGTTAAAATATGGGAAGAACCCAGGAATGATAGGCATCAGATTAGGTTTAAATATACACATATTCATCTCTCTAGTTATACCTTCTGTCATTTCTCTTCAACTCAATATGAGAATCACTCTTAATATTTCGTTTGGGAGATGAAGCTGCCTAAGTCAGTCTAGTTACTATCTACAAAATGATTGTTTCTTTGGATTGTTCATGTTGCCCTTTTCCTCTAGAATATACCAAACTCCTTCTTTACCCGTAAAATTCTTCTGTTGTGTCTTAGATCATTCCCCAGCTGCCCCGTGAAAAAGTAGTATTTTCTTTTCCCTATTGTACAAAACATACCGGTTAATTCTGCTGCAACTTCAAGCCTGCTATAAAGTAATTGCACACACTATTGCCACTCATCAGACTGTGTACTCTGAGACACCAATTTAGTTACTTCTCTATTCCTCCCATATCTTAGCAGATTCTGGCTCACATACTCATGCCTGGTAGATATATCAATGTGACTGAGTGAATGAATTTAAAAAAAAGAAAGTTCAAATTTCATCACTTTAGAAAAAAAAGTTTTAAATATTTAATGAAAAAGATCAGTTTGGCCAAAACTTATGGGTAAAATACCAAGTATCTTTATAAACTAATAAAATGAAATCAGTACCATGAAATGAGAGGGCATCATATCAGAAGATATGGTATGAATAAATTGTTATCTAGACACTGATGAAGTTTTCCCCAAAATTCTCATGAAAATTTTAGCATTATGCAAAAAGGAAGAAAGTACAAATGTTAAAAGTGAAGAATATGATCGTAATTATGAAGCTTTAAATTGGTTTATTTTTAATATTTATGTTTACCACTTTCTAAAAAGAATTACTCTCTTTTGTTAACTCATTGACTCACACCCATATGCTTATATTTTGATTAACAGGTTCACTGTAAGAGGAAATAAGAATGAAAGGTTTAAGACTGGGAATTATGGTCTGTACTGAGTTCCAGTTCAGAAGAAATAAAGAGGAAAAATAAGAATACTAGATGTAGAACCTATCAACTGATGTGATATACATCATTATCCCTTAAAGTTTTACTGCCATGTGCTTAGCAAGCTTTCTCAAAATTTGAGTTTTGAAAAGAATTCTTAAAAAAAAAATGCTTCAGTGGCAGTGAAATAAATTCACTTCTTGAATTATTATATGGGGTCATCAATGCAAAGAAAGTACCTGATTAAAAAGAAGGCACTTTGAACATCCAGTTAAAGGTGTTCTTATTAAAAATGATGTAAAGGATTCTGACAGAGAAACTGACTGGGCCTCCTCAGATCGATGCATGATAAAGAATTTTCCATGTGTAAAGAAAACTTCAGTTCAAAGCATAGTAAACAGATTGCAAGTACACGGAGCATTACCTATTTAAAAACATATACAAACAGAGCCTTTGAGATCTTTTAAATGGTGTTAACTGCTACAAATCTGGACAATTTGTAAAATAGACTATAATTGGACTCTGCACAGCACTTTAAGGAAATAGGCTGAGTGCAATATATTTTAAGTGTTAATAATTAAGAAGAGAAGTATAAAAATATTAAATATTCTAAACTTGCTTTCCATAGTCACATAGAAAAAAAAAATACATGAATTAAATAAAAAATACAGAAATAATAGATTTTCTTTTCTAATCCTTTCTAATTTTAGAAGTAATAACTGTACTGGTTCCATGATAAAAATATTAGTGCAAAAGTAAATTCTGTGTATTAGATTACACAGAAGAACTATTCAAGAAAGGTCTTAATGAGCCAGATAATCACAATGTGTGATCACTCACCTACAGCCGGACAGCCTGGAGTGTGAGGTAGTGAGCCTTAGGAAGCATTACTATGAACAAAGCTAGTGGGGGTGGCGAAATTCCAGCTGAGCTATTTCAAATCCTAAAAGATAATGCTGTTAAGGTGCTGCACTCAATATGTCAGCAAATTTGAAAAATCCAACAGTGACCACAGGACTGGAAAAGGTGCTTTCATTCCAATCTCAAAGAATGGCAATGCCAAAAAACTATTCAGTTTTTTACGTTCTAAGTCACTTCAGTTGTGTCCAACTCTTTGTGACCCCACAGACTGTAGCCCACCAGACTCATCTGTCAAAGAATTCTCCAGGCAATAATACTGGAGTGGGCTCCCATGCCCTTTCCATGGGATACTCCTGAAATAGGGATTTAATTCACATCTTCTGTAGCTCCTGCACTGCAGGCAAATTCTTTACTGCTAAGCCACCATGGAAGCCCCAAAATGTTCAAACTACTATACAATTGTGCTCATTTCACATGCTAGCAAAGTTATGCTCAAAATCCTTTATGCTTGGCTTCAGCACTACATGAACTGAGAAATTCCAGATGTACAAGCTGGGTTTCAAAGAGGCAGGAGAACCAGAGATCAAATTGCCAACATTCGTTGTACCATGAAAAACCAAAGGAGTTCCAGAAAATCATCTACTTCTGCTTCACTGACTACACTAAAGCCTTTGACTGTGTGAATCAAAACAAACTGTGGAAAATTCTTAAAGAGATGGGAATACCAGACCACCTTATCTGCCTCCTGAAAAACCTGTGTGCAGGTCAAGAAGCAACTCTTTGAACCAGACATGAAACAACAGGCTGGTTCAAAATTGAGAAAGGAGTATAAGAAGGCTGTATATTCCCATCCTGCTTATTTAACTTTTATATGCAGAGTATACCATGTGCAGTGCTAGGCCAGATGAATCATAAGCTGAATAAAGATTGCCAGAAGAAATAGCAAAAACTTCAGATATATAGATGATACCACTCTCATGGCAGAAAGTGAAGAGGAACTAAGAACCTCTTGATGAAGGTGAAAAGTAAAATGAAAAGCTGGCCTGAAATTCAACATTCAAAAAACTAAGATTGTGGCATCTGGTCCCATCACTTCATGGAAAATAGCAAGGGAAAAAGTAGAAGCAGTGGTAGATTTAATTTTCTTGGGCTCCCAAATTAATGCAGTTACTGCAGCCATGAAATTAAAAGACACTTGCTCCTTGGAAGAATAGTTATGACAGACCTAGATAGTGCATTAAAAAGCATAGACATCATTTTGCCAACAAAGGTCTGTATGGTCAAAGCTATAGTTTCTCCAGTAGACATGTATGGATGTGAGAGTTGGACCATAAAGAAGGCTGAGCCCTTTCAAACTGTGGTCTGGAGAAGACTCTTGAGAGTCCCTTGGACTAGAAGGGAATCAAACCAGTCAGTCCTAAAGAATCTTATCAACCCTGAATATTCATTGGAAGGACTACTGCTGAACCTGAAATTCCAATACTTTGGCCACCGAATGCAAAGAGCCTACTCATTGGAAAGGGCCCTGAGAGTGGGAAAGACTGACGGCAAAAGGAGAAGGGGGTGGCAGAAGATGAAATGGTTAGCTAGTACCACCAGCTCAACGGACTTGAATCTGAGCAAACTCCGGGAGATAGTAGAAGACAGAGGAGCCTGGTGTGCTTCAGTCTGTGGGCTTGACAAGAGTTGGACACAACTTAGTGACTGAACAACAAGTTAGTATATTATCCTGTGCTTTCAAATGATGTAACTGTGGTTTTAATTAGAACTCTTTCAATGTGTGACACAGGTTGCCCTTTCTGTTATCATTTTAGGAGTGTTACCTACACTACGCAGATGTAGACTTCTATAATCCTACCAGTCTCAGCTATCTGATTTTCCTTATATACGGTGCTTTGTCCTATTTTATGACCTAAGATAAAATAAGAAAAGAAGCCCTTATTTTTCATTTCCACTGAACTCCATATTACAACTGTGCATACAGATTTCCAAGTGCGCACACTTCTTTCCTGACTGACATTCAATGATCAATTTTTCTTATAAATCCACTGCTCAGTAAATCCATTAGCCACAGACATTTACACTCCTTCCTCTCTTATTTCCTGTGTGAACTAATCTAAATCATTTCCTTCAGATCATAAGCCTTTTGGGGAAGGTACATAATTTCTTTGCTTCAAAGCTGTTAAGGCCCAGATACATCTGCAGCTTCACACACACAACAAATGACTTAGATCAACATTTGAAGTATGTTTTTAAAGCTAGTAAGATGTGAGATCTGCATGCTGAAATACAATCTAATCTAAAGCAGGGGAACTGAAGTCTGGAATAGATATTGTGTACCTACCTTTTCTAAATGTGCAAATCGAACTACCTGGGCTACTCAATATTTTCAGAAAAGTATCATCTGCTAAAGCAAAAACGATAACTGATCCATTTTAAATAGAGAGTCTATCTACCACACTACGTGATCTTACCTATTCTGAGTCATGTGAGGAGCCTGGTGTTTGTGCATCAGTCATGTGATGAGGGTCATATACTTATTAACTATATAATTCTCAGCAGTGGGTACCCATTCTCACTAAACTCTCTCATAGTCATGAAACTATGTGCTGGAATCCCTAAAGACATTCTAGCCCCCTGTGAGCAACTGTGGAGACACAAAATCAAATCTAGTCTGCCCCAGATCTCTGCCCAACCTATATTTAAACTGTAACTCTGGATAGTCAAGAGAACTGGGCTTCCACAGGGTTTGCCCGGGATAGTTAACCCTCATAGACTCTTCCCTCCCAATATACCCCTCTTCAGAGACAGAGCTACCTTAAGCCTTTTGGGTCTTTCACACACTAATAGTGATGTTTAAATCAAATCGGTACACTTGAGTTCCTTAAGATATATGCTTCTGTCTCAACTATAAAGAATTTTGGGGAGAAATTCACAGACATAGAACTGTAGGGTACAAATGACTCAATAGTATCTCACGGGGGGTGTGGGAAGATGGCGGAGGAATAGGACGTCTCTGGATAGTCAAGAGAACTGGGCTTCCACAGGGTTTGCCCGGGATAGTTAACCCTCATAGACTCTTCCCTCCCAATATACCCCTCTTCAGAGACAGAGCTACCTTAAGCCTTTTGGGTCTTCCATACACTAATAGTGATGTTTAAATCAAATTGGTACACTTGAGTTCCTTAAGATATATGCTTCTGTCTCAACTATAAAGAATTTTGGGGAGAAATTCACAGACATAGAACTGTAGGGTACAAATGACTCAATAGTATCTCACAATGTACCTTTACTTCCCTAAGCCTACTAAACTAAAGAATTCACAGACTGGGGTAGTTTAACATGGTGACATAGAAAGAGCCTGAATTTACCTGCTCCCATGGACACATCAAACATACAACTACATATGGATCAGTTCCCTGTGAAAGAAACCTGAGAATTAGGTGAATACAACAAAGAATTAAAAAACATATCAAGAGGGCTAGGAGGAACAGAAATTACTCTCACCAAAAACTCCAAGTCCCAGCATTGTGTCTCATAGTAGGAAGGGATCTATCAAATGAGTGCTTTTCCCACAAGAAAGAGGGGTTGGGGACCCACATCATGAACCCCGGGCCCAAGGATCTACACTGAAGAGACATATTCTCAAAGTATCAAATTTAGAAAACCAATAGGACTGATGTCTAACAGTTCCAAAGTGCTGTAGGAAACTGAGATTCCTTCAAGGGGTGAATGTGGCCTCACTCATGTCTCTTTCAAGACCAAGAAAATCACAGCAATATGAAAAATGCCAAGACTATGTAGGAAAGGTCATTTGCAAATCTAAAAGCATTGGCTAGAGAGGAAAGCACTAGTGAAAATGCTCATCCATGCTCTTCATAGTTAGTTAAGTCGCTCAGTCGTGTCCGACTCTGTGCAACCCCGTGGACTGTAGCCCACCAGGCTTCTCCATCCATGGGATTCTCCAGGCAAGAGTACTGGAGTGGATTGCCATTTCCTTCTCCAGGGGATCTTCCTGACCCAGGGATCGAACCCAGGTCTCCTGCATTAGAGGCAGACGCTTTAACCTCTGAGCCACGAGGGAAGCCCCATGCTCTTCATAGACTGAGGGATTGTCAGATACCACAATCACCATTCCCCTCTAACCTGCTAGCAAAGGAAGGTGAGCTCAAACTCAGGGACAAGTGATTGCAGCACTCTGCGGCCACCCTGCTGATGCCAGAAAGCTCTGGTAGTTGCAGCACTCCCCTGCTCTGTGGCTGGGGCCAGTGGGCACAAATAGTCATGGCATTCTCTTGCTCCTAGCTACTGTCTACAAGTATGAGCAGCTATGACAGTACCCTGCTCACTGACTGGGGCTGGGAATCATTAGAAGTCATAGCACTACTCTTCTCCCAGCCTCAAGCAGAGTTGACATTCCCCTGCCCCCTGACAAGGACTGGTGGTTGCAGGCAGTCTCAGCATTCTCCCACTCCTAGCCTTAATCTGATTCATATACAAGGACAAGGCACTCTCCTCTTGCACGTCTGGAGCCCACAGGCACACATCATATTCCTTTTGTCCTTCTGAAACAAGAAGGCAAGCCCTTCCCATGAGGCCCAGACTGCCTAGCTAAAGCCAGCAGGCATGCTCAGTCCACACAAGGGTATCACTTGATCACTTAGCACAGGTGCTCAAGAATGCTGGTGTTCCTGAACTCTGTGGGACTTTAACAATCAGAAATAATTATTCATGGGCCACTACTCCCAGCACACTGCACAGATAGCAGGCTGAAACACAACCCCAATCTTCCAGTGATAAAGGCTTATTTATTTGGTCTGGAGTTTCATCAGGAGAGTCAGACTGCAGACTTCTCACACATCTAGAGGCTAAAGAGGCAGTCCTGAGGAGACATCCTCTGTGAGCACCCCCTTAGCCTACTACAGCTTGACAAAACTCCCCTGAAGAGAAGATTGTACATTCATCAAAAACCTGAGTTTTGGCAAATGTCACCCAGGACACCTCCAGATCTCCTGGTCTGGAGGACAGAAGGGATTAACATTGTAGCTGCATAAGACACCATATATTTAAAATATATTAAAAGCTGCCATCTGAAGATCTAGCTTTCAATTAGCCTGAAATTATGTGCTAAATGAGATCCCCTCCTTGGAACACTGACAGGTTTTGGCACACTCTCAACCACAGAGGCGTGTCAAGAATAAATCAAATAGTATAGATGGGTACAAAACACATCTCAATAAATTTAATGAGACTGAAACCACTTCCAATTATAACAGTATGAAACCAGGAATTACACAAAGAAAACTGGGGGAGAAAAAGGCAAACACATGGAGACTAAACAACATGCTACTAAAGAATCAATGGGTCAATGAAGCAATCAAAGAGGAAATCAAAGAAATACACCTTAACATAATGAAAAATGGAGACACAACATTCTAAAATATATTAAACACAGCAAAAGCAATTCAAAATTGGAAGTTCACAGGCCTACCTCAAAATGCAAGAAAAATCTCAGATATACATTTCAAATTTACACCTCACTAAACTAAAAAAAAAAAGTACAAAACTCAAAATTAGCAGAAGGAAGGAAAAATAAAGATCAGAGCAGAAATAAGTGAAATAGAGACCAAAAAAATCAGTGAAACTTAGAGATAAATCTTTAGCTAGATTCACCAAGAAAAGAAGAAGGGAGGGGTGGTCTCAGGATGGTGGAGGAATAGGATAGGAAGACCGCTTTCTCCCCCACAAATTCATCAAAAGATCATTTGAATGCTGAGCAACTTCTACAAAACTTCTGAACCCTGGTGGAAGCATCCAGTAAGGCAGCCCATTCTATTTCAAAGGAGGTGGGACGAAACATAAGACAAAAAGAGAGACAAAGAGTTAGCGATGGAAACCCATCCTGGGGAGGGAGTCACAGAGGAGAAGTTTCCACAGGGTAGGAAATGTCACCAAGAAAAGAAGAAGGGAGGGGTGGTCTCAGGATGGTGGAGGAATAGGATAGGAAGACCACCTTCTCCCGCACAAATTCATCAAAAGATCCTTTGAATGCTGAGCAACTTCTACAAAACTTCTGAGCCCTGGTGGAAGCATCCAGTAAGGCAGCCCATTCTCTTTCAAAGGAGGTGGGACGAAACATAAGACAAAAAGAGAGACAAAGAGTTAGCGATGGAAACCCATCCTGGGGAGGGAGTCACGGAGGAGAAGTTTCCACAGGGTAGGAAACCCTCACATAGGCGAGTCAGAATGGCTACTATTAAAAAGTCTACAAGCAATAAATGCTGGAGAGCATGTGGAGAAAAGGTCACCTTCTAACACTGCTGGTAGGAATGCAAACTAGTACAGCCACTATGGAGAACAGTGTGGAGATTCCTTAAGAAACTGGAAATAGAACTGCCTTACAACCCAGCAATCCCACTGCTGGGCACACACATCAAGGAAATCAGAATTGAAAAAGACACATATACCCCAGTGCTCATTAAAGCACTGTTTACAATAACCAGGACAGGGAAGCAACTTAGATATCCATCAGCAGATGAATGGATAAGAAAGTTGTGGTACATATACACAATGGAATATTACTCAGCTATTAACAAGAATGCATTTGAGTCAATTCTAATGAGGGGAATGAAACTGGAGCCTATTATACAGAGTGAAGTCAGAAAGAAAAATACCAATACAGTATATTAAGACATATATATGGAATTTAGAATGATGGTAATGATAAACTTGTACGCAAGACAGCAAAAGAGACACAGATGTATAGAACGGCCTTTTGGACTCTGTGGGAGAGGGAGAGGGTGGGATGCGTTGGCAGAGTGGCAGTGTAACATGTGTGATATCATAAGTGAAACAAATCGCCAGTCCAGGTTTGATGCAGGATGCAGGATCTTGGGACTGATGCACGGGGATAATCCAGAGAGAGGGTGTGGGCCGGGAGCGGGGAGATGGGGGTTGGGATTGGGAGTTCATGTACACTCGTGGCTGATTCATGTTGATGTGTAGCAAAACGAATACAGTATTGTAAAGCAAAACAAACTAAAAAATAAAAATTAATTAAAGAAAAAAATTGTGTAATCTGTTTAAAACTTCTAATCTCTTGTCCAAGGAAAAGCTCAACACTTATGTTCCCTTTTACAAATGCTTCCTCTACTACTAAATTGAAAACAGGAATGATTATAAAGAGTGAAAGTCTCAAATTAGAACACTTTTTTAACACCACACACAAAGATAAACTAAAAATGGATTAAAGACCTAAATGTAAGAAAAGAAACTACAAAACTCTTAGAGGAAAACATAGGCAGAACACTCAATGACATAAACCAAAGCAAAATCTTCTATGATCCACCTCCTAGAGTAATGGAAATAAAGTAAAAAAAAAAAAACAAAACAAAACAACAACAACAACAAAAAAAATGGGACCTAGTTGTACCTAAAAGTTTTTGCACAGTAAAGGAAACTACAAACAAGGTAAAAAGACAACTGTCATAATGGGAGAAAATAATAGCAAATGAAACTGACAGAAAATTAATTTCCAAAATATACAAGTACCTCATACAATTTAATATCAGAAAAACAAACAACCCAACCAAAAAGTAGGAAAAAGACCTAAACAGACATCTCTCCAAAGACATACAGATGGCTAATAAACACATGAAAAGATGCTCAACATCACTCATTATTAGAGAAATGCAAATCAAAAAACTACAATGAGATACCACCTCACACCAGGCAGAATGGCCATAATCAAAAAGTCTACAAACAATAAATGCTGGAGAGGTTGTGGAGAAAAGGTAACACTTTTGCACTGCTGGTGGGAATGTAAATTGATATGGCCACTATGGAAGATGGTATGGAGATCCCTTAAAAAGCTAGGAATAAAACCACCATATGACCATAATCCCACTCCTAGCATATACCCTGAGGAAATGGAAATCAAAATTGAAAAAGACCCATGTTCACTGCAACACTATTTGCAATAACTAAGGCAATGGCACCCCACTCCAGTACTCTTGCCTGGAAAATCTCATGGATGGAGGAGCCTGGTGGGCTGCAGTCCATGGGGTCTCTAAGAGTCGGACACAGCTGAGCGACTTCACTTTCACTTCTCTCTTTCTTGCATTGGAGAAGGAAATGGCAACCCACTCCAGTGTTCTTGCCTGGAGAATCCTAGGGATGGGGGAGCCTGGTGGGCTGCCATCTATGGGGTTGCACAGAGTCGGACACGACTGAAGTGACTTAGCAGTAGAGCATGGAAGCAACCTAGATGTCCATCGACAGACGAATGTATAAAGAATTGTGGTACATATATACAATGGATTACTACTCAGCCATAAAATGGAACACATTTGAATCAGTTCTAATAAGGGGAACGAACCTAGGACCTATTATACAGAGTGAAGTCAGTCAGAAAGAGAAACATAAATATCATATACTAACACATATATATGGAATCTAGATGGTACTGATGAATTAATTTTCAGAGCAGCACTGGAGAAACAGGCATATAAAACAGACCTATGGATATGGGGGAAGGGAGGAGGGAGAGGATAAGATGTATGGGGAGAGTAACACGGAAATTTACAATACCCCAAATTTGGGCTTCCCTTGTGGCTCAGTTGGTTAAACGTCCGCCTGCAATGCAGGAGTCCTGGGTTCAATTCCTGGGTTGGGAAGATTCCCTGGAGAAGGGAAAGGCTACCCACTCCAGTATTCTGGCCTAGAGAACTGCATGAACTGTAAAATATATAGCCAATGGGAATTTGCTATATGACTCAGGGAATTCAAACAAGGTTCTGTGACAATCTAGAAGGGTGGGATGGGAAGGGCGATGGGAGGGAGGTTCAGAGGGAGGAGACATGGGTGCACCTATGGCTGATTCTTGTTGATGTGTGACACAAAACCATAAAATTCTGTAAAGCAGTTATCCTTCAATAAAAAAAAATAAAGTAGCAAAAAATATTAAAAAGTGGAAGCCTCTTAATTGAGTTGCAGACCAGTGCTTTTGGAAGGCTATTGCTTCTGTGCAACCTGTGTTGACTCTTTTGAACAAGACATGGTTGGCTTCTCTGCAATGCATTTTGGGATCTGGAATCCACAAAATTTCTTGTTGTAGGTTATCTGGTTCTAGTTCAAACTCTTCCCATTCATGGCTGTTCACATACAGCTGTCACTAATGGACTGGTTGGTCCAGTGAGTCACTTCCTCAGGTTGAATACTTGCAGCGTGATTCATCCAAGGTATAAAGGTATAGTTTATGATTTCTGCTTCCCTGGGAAACCCCTCATATCCAAGACTCAAACACTGGGATAGCAATAAATTCTACACCACCGTCACTACCTGTGACATCTCTCTTCTTCTCCTTGGTTCTAGCTGAGCAGACCACCCTTATGCTCTTAAGAACTTAAACAGAAGCTTTAAACCCAGATTCCAACTGTTATAACCCCATTAGCATGGAATAAGACTTATTTTCAGACATGGATTCTGGCAGCCAATTTTAGGAATGTGGAAGAGCCTCTAAAAGCCTGTTATTTTTTTTTTTCTTTTACTTTATTTTACTTTACAATACTGTATTGGTTTTGCCGTACATCATTTTACATCTTAGAAAGAAGAACATTTCTACCCTCTTTAGAACATTTCTATCCATGGCCATACCCCTTAAATAACTCCTCAATGAGGAGAGTAGTTCTCTCTCACCTCATCATAGTGGCAGAACAGGATAGAACAGTTCCTAACCAGTCTGATTTTAAATTAACATTAGTATCAATGAATGCAATGCATACACTATTTTGTTCCACTTAATTAAAGCTCCATTAACTATATTTCCAGATTATTAAAAATTTCTGTGCTTTATGCCCCTGGGAGAAATAGCTACAAGGGTCATTATGACACAGAACACCAAGCTTGGGTCTAGAGATCACACACGGTGAATCTTGGCATTAAGCCTCTCCTGTGAATTGGTCCTTTTGTTTTGTTTTTTAAAACTGCATATGACAAAGATCTGCTTGAAACTGGTTAGACCAACTCTTCTCTGTAAAAATATAAGAACGAATCTAGTTTTAGGTGCCACTCTTCATCTCAGATGGCTTAAACAGAGCCATTCAATGCATATTTTGTGTTACTTTATAGTAAAAGCAATCTTAGTCTCAAGAACAAATCAAAATGATTCTGAGTAAAATACTGAGGGTTTATTTTTACTTCAATCAGTAGACTAATAGCCAAAAAATAGAAAGCATTTTCTAAATACTAAATTGCATGGTAGTATGCAGAGTACATCATGAGAAATGCTGGACTGGAAGAAACACAAGCTGGAATCAAGATTTCTGGGAGAAATATCAATAACCTCAGATATGCAGATGATACCACCCTTATGGCAGAAAGTGAAGAGGAACTCAAAAGCCTCTTGATGAAAGTCAAAGAGAAGAGTGAAAAAGTTGGCTTAAAGCTCAACATTCAGAAAACAAAGATCATGGCATCCGGTCCCATCACTTCATGAGAAATAGATGGGGAAACAGTAGAAACAGTGTCAGACTTTACTTTTCTGGGCTCCAAAATCACTGCAGATGGTGACTGCAGCCATGAAATTAAAAGACACTTACTCCTTGGAAGAAAAGTTATGACCAACCTAGATAGCACATTCAAAAGCAGAGACATTACTTTGCCGACTAAGGTCCATCTAGTCAAGGCTATAGTCATGTATGGATGTGAGAGTTGGACTGTGAAGAAGGCTGAGCACCGAAGAATTGATGCTTTTGAACTGTGGTGTTGGAGAAGACTCTTGAGAGTCCCTTGGACTGCAAGGAGATCCAACCAGTCCATTCTGAAGGAGATCAACCCTGGGATTTCTTTGGAAGGAATGATGCTAAAGCTGAAGCTCCAGTACTTTGGCCACCTCATGCGAAGAGTTGACTCACTGGAAAAGACTCTCATGCTGGGAGGAATTGGGGGCAGAAGGAGAAGGGGATGACAGAGGATGAGAAGGCTGTATGGCATCACTGACTCGATGGACGTGAGTCTGAGTGAACTCCGGGAGTTGGTGATGGACAGGGAGGCCTGGCGTGCTGTGATTCATGGGGTCACAAAGAGTTGGACACAGCTAAGCAACTGGACTGAACTGAACTGAAAAACTACAAAACTGTAGGAATCACAGAGATGAGATTATCTTGAAAGGAGACTGACTGCAATCACACTGGTAGAGCCTACACACAGCCATGTACACACTCCAGTAGAGAATATGCACACATGTTCACTACCACACGTGTGTGAGAGTGAGTCCCTGTCCCACTCAAGCCCCCAAGGTCCTTGAGAACACTGAGGTGGCTTTTTTCTCCCAAGCCTGAAATGTCCATCACCATATTATGGGTATGGCAGGGTACATGAACAGCCTGCTAAGGAGAGGAATTACATTTTAGAAGCTTTTCCTGATCCTTAAAGGTCCAATGCATATGCTCTGATGGTGGATTTTAAAAAGGTTTTCTTTAAAGAAATGTTTCTTCAAAGAAATATCATCTGCTCATTTGATTGTGTGGGAGGAAGATAAATTAGGAGCTTGGGCTTAACATATACACACTACAATATATAAAACAAATAATCAATCAAGTCCTACTGTAGAGAACAGGGACCTCTACTCAATATTCTGTCATACCCTACATAGGAAAAGAATCTGAAAAAGAATGAATATATTAATATGCTTAACTGAATGACTACACTGTACATGTGAAACTAAGACAACACTATTAGTCCACTATGCTCCAATAAAGTTTCTTAAAAGATAAGAAAAGGGTTTTCATACATGAGAACTTTCACATAAATATACACTAAATTATCCCAAGTAACCCCCTGAGCGCATGATTCCTCCACCTCATAAATGAGCTGTAGTGTGTAGTTGTTCAGATTTCGTGGTAGCATGCAAACTTTTTTCTTTGTGATGGGAAGTTCCTTTCTGTAATTGTCACAAGGCAACTTCTGCAGACTCAGCAAAGTCTGTGCTTAAGGGAACCTGAGTCTGCAGAATCAGGGAATGGAAATTGTTCTCAGATTCCCTCAAGAAATAGAAATACTTCAAGTTTTCTGAGGAAGGAGATTTTTCATACCAAAGATGAGGATGAGAAATATGTAAGGGGGAACCAAGGAAAATAGGCCACAGAAAACCAAAGTGAAATTGTGAGGCTGTGAAAGCATGAATGTTTCACGCCCTCTAAGAGCCTAAACTCTCAGTGCTCCTTCCACCACTCCTGAACTCTTTTTTTGAAGCACACAGAAGGAATTAGTTAGGCAACAACTGGTAACTGTACTCTCTCGTTTAGCTCTGAGATGCTGAAATGATTGTTCACTTAAAAATAACAACAAAACACACTCTAAACATCTTTCTGGGTCAGTAGTGTGAGTTCTCTTAAGGGAGGCTTAGGAAGAGGTGGTACATGTCTCCAGTCGCCTAGCTGGTCACCCTCCCCACTGGGCTGTGCCCCGCGTGTGCACTTCCAATTGAACAAACCAGGGGAGCAACTGGTTCTCCAAGCAGGAGAGGCCACAGGGTGGTTGTCTGCCTCTTCCTCTCAGCGTTCACCCAGACATCCCACTCTGGGAAAGACAGGACTGGTCACAACACATCAACCCTTCACAAAATTAACAAATAGATCATTGAGGAGAGATTCAGAAAAGGTTATGTATCCTTTTCAAGCCATTAAACTTAGTGAATAAACCCACCAGGATATGCCATTCAGCATGTAACAAGTCTGATAAAGAACAGCAGCCCCCCTGCTGCTGCTTCCATCTCCCTCTCTTTCTACTGGTTATTTTTCCAGCATACACAAGGCGCTCTAGGATTCCAACCCTGGGATTCCTGGCTCTGCTTCACTACCTGGGTCTCATTTTCTTACCCTCCTGTTTTTCCTGTATTTCTTGAAACAATCATCCATACTCCCTATCTCTGTTTCCTTTACTCTCCCAGCATTCAGTTAAAAACCCCTTACAATCTGTGCCCTCCCCTTTCTCTATTCACTCTTCTGACTTAGGTCATCATGGAGCTCCATATTATCTAATGCAATAAACTCGTGGGGGGAGAACTTCAATTTTGCAATTGGTCCACTATCAAAATTCTCTAAGGCCTGAGGGTCCCAGATATTTTTTACCTTTGTGAATTTATGATGCTAGTATCCTTTGTATTTGCTGTGTTCACACTGGGACCCCAGAATTAAGGCCTTGGCCTGTGCTCTTTGCTCTGTGGTTTTACCCAGGCTCTGGGTTTTCACTATACCACGCATGTACTAATGAATCAAAGCTCTAACATGCACATTCTGTCATGATCAGATTCACATATCCAGAATGTTCTACAGGATCATACATCAACCTGTACACATTCTTATTCATCATCTTTCATCCTAAGTCTTCCTTTCTTTTATAATCTTTTATAATCCAATATAGTCCATAAATACTTTTAACAAATCAATTCATAATGTTTAACAAGAATCAGCAAAGGGTTGTATAAATTAATCATATGAATTAAAGTAATCTATGTGCTTATCCAAAAGAATCAAGCTAACTAAGTGTATCCAATATATATGAATATGTATGTCTATGTGTATATGAATATATAGGATACACTTAGCTTGATTGTTTTGGGTAAGCATGCAAATTACTTTAGCTCATATGACTAATTTATACAAGTCATTACTGATTCTTGTTAAGCATGAATTCATTCATATACATAGGATCCACAAGATGACGGAGTAGAAGGATGTGCACTCATCTTCTGTTATGAGAACTCCAAAATTACAACTAACTGCTGAACAACTATCAATAGGAGAAAGATGGAGCCCATCAAAAAAATATACCCACATCCAAGGGCAAAGGAGAAGCCCCAACAAGACAGTTGGAGGGGTGAAATAGCATTTAGAATCAAATCCCTTAACCACCAAAGATGCTCCAAGGGCTCAAACAAAACCTTGTGTGCACCAGGACCCAGGGACCAAGAGGCTGAGCCAGGCCTGCCTTTGAGTGTTGAGAATTTCCTGTGAAGGCACGGGTCAGCAGTGGCCTGCTATGGGGACAGGTGCTATGACTGAAGCAGATCTAGGAGGCATGGCAACTGAGCCCCAACATAAAGCCACCAAGCAGACACCCCACAAGCTGGAGAACAATTATACCAAAGAAGTTCTTGCACTGTTATGAAAGTTCCAGGGCCCACAAGAAAGTTCCCAACCTGGGGATCTGGCAAACAGACTGAGAATCCCAGGGAATTTGATTTTGAAGGCCAGTGGGATTTGATGACAGAACATACACAAGACTGGGGAAACAGATTCTTGGAGGGTACACACTAAACCTTATGTGAACCAGGAACCCAGAAGAAAGGAGCAGTGACCCCATGAGAGACTGAGCCAGACTTGTCTGCGAGTGTCCAAGAGTCTTCAATGGAAGCATGGGCGGACAGTGGCCTGCCATGGGGTCGGGGGCACTGACTACAACAGTCCTGGCATAAGTCCTTTCAGAAGGAGATTAACAGTGTTACCCCTACCATAGTTTGGCCTCAGGTCAAACGACAGGGAAGGAACAAAGCCTTACCCATCATAGAAAACTGGATTAAAGATTTACTGAGCATGGCCTCCATGAGCCAAAGAATGTTGGCAATCTGATCTCTGGTTCCTCTGCCTTTTCCAAATTCAGCTTGAACATCTGGAGGTTCATGGTTCACATAGTGTTGAAGCCTGGCTTGGAGAATTTTGAGCATTACTTTCTTAGCATGTGAGATGAGTGAAATTGTGCAGTAGTTTGAGCATTTCCACAAACTGTGGAAAATTCTTAAAGAGATGGGAATACCAGACCACTTGACTTGTCTCCTGAGAAATCTGTATGCAGGTCAAGAAGCAACAGTTAGAATTGGACATGGAACAACAGACTGGTTCCAAATAGGAAAAGGAGTATGTCAAGGCTGTATATTGTCACCTTGCTTATTTAACTTATATGCAGAGTACATCATAAGAAATGCTGGACTGGATGAAGCACAAGCTGGAATCAAGATTGCCAGAGCAATATCAATAACCTCAGATATGCAGATGACACCACCCTTATGGAAGAAAATGAAGAGGAACTAAAGAGCCTCTTGATGAAAGTGAAAGAGGAGAGTGAAAATGTTGACTTAAATCTCAACATTCAGAAAACTAAGATCATGGCATCCAGTCCCATCACTTCATGGCAAATAGATGGGGAAACAATGGAAACAATGACAGACTTTATTTGGGGGCTCCAAAATCACTGCAGATGGTGACAGCAGCCAGAAATTAAAAGACGATTGCTCCTTGGAAGAAAAGTTATGACCAACCTAGGCAGCATATTAAAAAGCAGAGACATTACTTTGCCAACAAAGGTCCATCTAGTCAAAGCTATGGTTTTTCTAGTAGTCAATATGGATGTCAGAGCTGGACTATATATTTGAACTGTGGTGTTGTCAAAGACTCTTGAGAGTCCCTTGCACAGTGAGGAGATGAAACTCATCAATTCTAAAGGAAATGAATCCTGAATATTCATTGGAAGGACTCATGCTGAAGCTGAAACACCACCTGATGTGAAGAACTGACTCAGTGGAAAAGACCTTGATGCTGGGAAAGATTGAAAGCAGGAGGAGAAGGGGATGACAGAGGATGAGATGCAGGATGGCATCACCAACTCGACTGACATGAGTTTGAGCAAGCCCTGTGAGTTGGTGGTGAACAGGGTAGCCTGGCGAGCTGCAATTCATGGGGTCGCAAAGAGTCAGACATGACTGACTCAAAGAGTCGGCTATGTGTATACACATAGCTCATAAGATTCAAACCATAAAATCACTAACAAGTCTTCTGTGAAGCATTTTGTGCCTCATCTACCACTCTGCCACCAACAACCTATAGAACACTGGAGAAAAAAATTATAATCTATGTATGCTACTATGTGTGCTAAGTTGCTTCAGTCGTGTCCGACTCTTTGTGACCCTGTGGACTGTAGCCCACCAGGCTCTTCTGTCCATGGGGTTCACCAGGCAAGAATACTGGAGTGGGCTGCTATTTCCTCCTCAGAGGTTCCTCCCTACTCATGGATCAACTGGTGTCTCCTGCATCTCTTGCATTGGCAGGCAGGTTCTTTACCACTGCTGTTACTGCTGCTAAGTCGCTTCAGTCATGTCCGACTCTGTGCGACCCTGTAGATGGCAGCCCACCAGGCTCCCCCGTCCCTGGGGTCCTCCAGGCAAGAACACTGGAGTGGGTTGCCATTTCCTTCTCCAATGCATGAAAGTGAAAAGTGAAAGTGAAGTAATTCAGTTGTGTCCTATTCTAAGCGACCCCATGGGCTGCAGGCTACCAGGCTGCTCAGTCCATGGGATTTTCCAGGCAAGAGTACTGGAGTGGGGTGCCATTGCAGAACCTAGTACCTCACAAATAAAAATAGTAGAACTGATCACATTACAAGCAGTTTAGTTTCTTATGTGTATGTATAACTATAATTTGAGTTTCCCAAAGGCTAACTTGATACACATATAATTTCATCTTATCTATGCCTGACATATCTGGCACTTGATATTTCTGGACAAGTGATAGAATCTAGTAGACCTACTTTTCACGTAGGATGTCCTTCTCACTTTAATTTTTACATAAGATTCTTTTAGAAGATGAACTATTCTCTTAATTAATTTAATTGGAGGCTAATTACTGTACAATATTGTGGCAGTTTGTGCCATACATTGACATGAATCAGCCATGGATGTACATGTGTCCCCCATCCTGAACCCCTCTCCCACCTCCCTCCCCATGTCATCCCTCTGGGTTGTCCCAGTGGACCAGCTTTGAGTGCCCTGTTTCATGCATCAAACTTGGACTGGTCATCTATTTCACATATGGTAATGTACATGTTTCAATGCTGTTCTCTCACATTATCCCACCCTTGCCTTCTGCCACAGAGTTCAAAAGTCTGTTCTTTACATATCTCTTTTGTTGTCTCACATATAGAGTTGCCATTACCATCTTTCTAAATTCCATATATATGCATTAATATACTGTATTGATTTTTTATTTCTGACTTACTTCATTCTGTATAATAGCTCCAGTTTCATCCACCTCACTAGAACTGACTCAAATGTACTCTTTTGAATAGCTGAGCAATACTCCACTGTGTATACGTACCACAGCTTTCTTATCCATTTGCCTGCTTCCATGTCCTAGCTATTGTAAATAGTGCTGTGATGAATACTGGAGTACAAGTGTCTCTTTCAATTCTGGTTTCCTTGGTTTGCATGCCCAGCAATGGGATTGCTCGGTCGTATAGCAGTTCTATTTCTAATTTTTTAAGGACTCTTCACACTGTTCTCCATAGTGGCTGTACTAGTTTGCATTCCCACCAACAGCGTTAGAGAGTTCCCTTTCCTCCACACCCTCTCCAGCAATTATTGTTTGTAGACTTTTTGATGGCAGCCATTCTGAACAGCTTGAGATGGTACTTCATTGTGGTTTTCATTTGCATTTCTCTGATAATGAATTATGTAGAGCATCTTTTCATGTGTTTGATAGCCATCTGTATGTCTTCTTTGGAGAAAAGTCTGTTTCATTCTTTGGCCCATTTTTTGACTGGGTCATTTATTTTTCTGATATTGAGCTGCAGGAGCTGCCTGTATATTTTTGAGATTAATTCTTTGTCAGTTGCTTCATTTGCTATTATTTTCTCCCATTCCAAAGGCTATCTTTTCACCTTGCTTATAGCTTCCTTCGTTATGCAAAGCTTTTAAGTTTAATTATGTCCCATTTGATTATTTATTTCATTTCCACTGTTATAGAAGGTGGGTCATGGAGGATCTTGCTGTGATTTACGTCAGAGAAGATTCTGCCTGTTTTCCTCTAGAAGTTTTATAGTTTCAGGTCTTACATTTTAGTCCCTTCAAGCTTATTTTTGTGTATGGTATTAGAAAGTGTTCTATTTGGTTTTAAATACTTTTAAATTAGTGTTTACTAAATCACCCATGGTGCTTAAAAGATATACATAAATAGTAACAGCACCTGTTCAAAGATAACCCCTTTGTTGACAGATGGCAAGCTATTAAATATTGAAACGAATGTAGTACAATTCGAGCATAAGAAAGCAAATCTTAATTATTTCAGGAGATTTTTCAATCACATACCACAGATTCTGATGGACAATTCCAGGCATTTTTCTTTTACAGCCTTCCAAGAGTCACTGGCAGGACTCTTGGACACTGTTACCAACTGGAGTGTGCCCTATTTCTCAAATGAATGAGAGTCAAAATACATCAAAAAAAGAAAAAAATGTGAATCACAACATTTTATTTTCATCTGCAAATATATATGTACATATATTTTTACATACACATACATATATATAATTTTATAAACTTTTCCAAGAATATGTGGTCATCCAAAATAAGCTTTAAATCTACAATAATAAGAATGGCTGTGATCCATAAGTCAACAAGCAATAAATGCTGGAGAGGGTGTGGAGAAAAGGGAACCCTCTTACACTGTTGGTGGGAATGCAAATTAGTACAGCCACTATGGAGAACAGTGTGGAGATTCCTTAAAAAATTGCAAATAGAACTGCCTTATGATCCAGCGATCCCACGGCTGGGCATACACACCAAGGAAACCAGAATTGAAAGAGACACGTGTACCCCATGTTCATTGCGGCACTGTTTATAATAGCCAGGACATGGAAGCAACCTAGATGTCCATCAGCAGATGAATGGATAAGAAAGCTGTGGTACATATACACAATGGAGTATTACTCAGCCATTAAAAAGAATACATTTGAATCAGTTCTAATGAGGTGGATGACGCTGGAGCCGATTATACAGAGTGAAGTAAGCCAGAAAGAAAAACACCAATACAGTATACTTACACATATATATGGAATTTAGAATGATGGTAATGATAAACCTGTACGCAAGACAGCAAAAGAGACACAGATGTATAGAACAGCCTTTTGGACTCTGTGGGAGAGGGAGAGGGTGGGATGAGTTGGCAGAGTGGCGATGTAACATGTATGATATCATAAGTGAAACGAATCGCCAGTCTAGGTTTGATGCAGGATGCAGGATGCTTGGGACTGATGTACAGGGATAATCCAGAGAGAAGGTGGGGGCGGGACGGGGGAGGTGGGAGTCGGGATTGGGAGTTCATGTACACTCGTGGCTGATTCATGTCAATGTATAGCAAAATGAATACAGTATTGTAAAGCAAAACAAACTAAAAAATAAAAATCAATTAAAAAAATAAATAAATCTACAATAATTATCATAGCATTTTTATTTAATAGTGAAGAGTGGGTGAAAGTGAAAGTCACTGAGTTGTGTCTGACTCTCTTTGAGACTCCATGGACTGTAGTTCATTGAGTTAGATAAGGCTATTATCCATGTGATAAGATTGACTAGTTTTCTGTGATTATGATTTCAGTGTGTCTGCCCTCTGATGCCCTCTCGCAAAACCTACCATCTTACTTGGGTTTCTCTTAACTTGGATGTGGGATATCTCTTCACCTAAGATGGGTGGGTCATGGTGGAGAGGTCTGACAGAATGTGGTCCACTGGAGAAGAAAATGGCAAACCACTTCAGTATTCTTGCCTTGAGAACCCCATGAGCAGTATGAAAAGGCAAAATGATAGGATACTGAAAGAGGAACTCCCCAGGTTGGTAGGTGTTCAATATGCTATTGGAGATCAGTGGAGAAATAACTCTAGAAAGAATGAAGGGATGGAGCCAAAGCAAAAACAATACCCAGTTGTTGATGTGACTGGTGACAGAAGCAAGGTCCAATGCTGTAAAGAGCAATATTGCATAGGAACCTGGAATGTTAGGTCCATGAATCAAGGCAAATTGGAAGTGGTCAAACAGGAGATGGCAAGAGTGAACGTCAACATTCTAGGAATCAGCGAACTAAAATGGACTGGAATGGGTGAATTTAACTCAGATGACCATTATATCTACTACTGTTGGCAGGAATCCCTTAGAAGAAATGGAGTAGCCATCATGGTCAACAAAAGAGTCTGAAATGCAGTACTTGGGACACAATCGCAAAAACGACAGAATGATCTCTGTTCTTTTCCAAGACAAACCATTCAATATTACAGTAATCCAAGTCTATGCCCAAGCCAGTAACACTGAGAAGCTGAAGCTGAATGAAGACCTACAAGGCCTTTTAGAACTAACACCTACAAATGATGTCCTTTTCATCACAGGGGAATGGAATGCAAAAGTAGGAATTCAAGAAACACCTGGAGTAACATGCAAATTTGGCCTTGGAATACAGAATAAAGCAGGGCAAAGGCTAATAGAGTTTTGCCAAGAAAACGCATTGGTCATGGCAAACACCCTCTTCCAACAACACAAAAGAAGACTCTACACGTGGACATCACCATATTGTCAACACCGAAATCAGATTGATTATATTCTTTGCAGCCTAAGATGGATAAGCTCTATACATTCAGCAAAAACAAGACTGGGAGCTGACTGTGGCTCAGATCATGAACTCCCTATTGCCAAATTCAGACTTAAATTGAAGAAAGTGGGCAACACCACTAGACCATTCAGGTATGACCTAAATCAAATCCCTTATGATTATACAGTGGAAGTGAGAAATAGATTTAAGGGTCTAGATCTGATAGATAGAGTGCCTGATGAACTATGGAAGAAGGTTTGTGACATTGTACAGGAAACAGGGATCAAGACCATCCCCATGGAAAACAAATGCAAAAAAGCAAAATGGCTGTTGGGGAGGCCTTACAAATAGCTGTGAAACGAAGTGAAAAGCAAAGGAGAAAAGGAAAGATATAAGCATCTGAATGCAGAGTTCCAAAGAATAGCAAGGAGAGATAAGAAAGCCTTCCTCAGCGATCAATGCAAAGAAATAGAGGAAAAGAACAGAATGGGAAAGACTAGAGATCTCTTCAAGAAAATTAGAGATACCAATTCCTGGATTGGGGAGAGCCCCTGGAGAAAGGATAGTCTACCCACTTCAGTATTCTTGGTCTTCCCTCATGGCTCAACTGGTAAAGAATCTGCCGACATTATGGGAGACCTGAGTTCAATCTCTGGGTTGGGAACATCCCCTGAAAAAGCAAACAGCAACCCACTCTAGTATTCTGGCCTGGATCATTCCACTAACTACAGTCTACTATAATCATTTAAGTCAAATGGCAGACTCCTGCCTATATGATTTCTATTTTTAAGCTAGCTAAAGAAAACCCAGTTAACTATATGGCCATCTAAAGATTTAATCAGCAATCTGTGATTCCTATAGCTAAAATTCCAAACAGACAAAAAATTCATTTATTGAGGTGGTTCAAATGGTTTCATGTTCTGAAAAGTTCTACTTATCTAAAATTTCTGTTTTATTTGTTGTGGTCAATAACCTGAAAACTGTTTCTGAATGACTGTGTAATTTCATAATCTTAAATATTTTATAAAGTGATTTAAAAAACACACTCCAGGAGCAAATGACTCATAGATTATTTGGCTTAATAACAAAAAGAAAAGCCAATACTTTGATTAGCAAATAAAGTTAAAATTTTATTATTTAAAAAATATAGCTGTCACACTATTAAAAATATTTATAGCTTCAGAAACTATCAGCCAACAGGATGACTAATTTACTGATAGAAATTTATTTTTCAATATTTACTGCTCAGAATAGACATAGGTCAAATCCCTCTGGATTTAAAAAACAAAAGTAATCCTTCCATAGAAACAGAAATTCAAAAGAAAAGTAAAAGATACAAACATGGCTTTACAAGAACTCTCCTGGCATCCAGTAAGAACTTCTCTTGGATATTCACATAGCTCTACAACATTGCAAAGCTGAGTCACTCACTGACTTCTAGTGTGAGATGCTCTACAAAATAAAAACATACAAAGTCATTATTTGCTATACCTCAAATCTAAAATATGCCACATATATTCAGGTCATTAATCTCAGTTCCATTTGCGTAAAGAAGAGAGAAAAAAATGATTTCCATGGCTGTAAAATGTTTAAGCCTACTTGATTACTTAACCTTATGAGAGTTAAAATTTTCTGAACAAAGTTACTCAATGCTATATGGAAATATGGGCACACAACAATATTCTGAGCATTAGATAAGGTCAGAAACTATGGGTCCTGATTTCAGGAGTGTGAGTAAGTATGGCAAAAGTGGCACAAGCTAACTAGTTTAGCATTCTATGTGGACATTAAGCAGCACATGACTACACCATAACTCTATATACATAAACAGTCTATTACATTGCTGGGATTGCCAGATTTTCATTTCCTACTGTCTAGACAGCCAGTCTAAACACTGTATTCTGATGCCTCCATGGAGCATAATTCTCCAAAGACTTCTTAAAGATCCTGGTAGTAACTATGTTAGACACTCTCATTTTATTGCTTTTCTCTGGTACAATTTGTGTCCAGAAAAACAAAATATAGGATTCCTTAGAAGTAGGGGGGAAAAGATCCAATCATTCTTTAAGTTGTAAAATCAATAAAGTCTTAACAACCAATCACCCACTCTCAGTCCAAAACCCTCCAGATGGCTTTTAAACTGTGTTCAGCAGTCAGGCTGAGCAGCTTTTAGGAGAGAAAATATTACATTTTCATGAAATACAGAGTGCATAAAAAGTTTCCTGAGAGAGAAACCCCTGGAATTAAAATCAGTCTTCTTCATAGATTATTATAATATTCCATGTACTGACAAGCCTAAAAAGAATGTTTTGAAAAAAGAAAGAAAAGAAAGTGACAACTGCCTTCAGTTTTAACTCCACAGGGAATAGTCAATTATAATCCATTTTAAACCAAAACTAGAAGAAATGGGTTAAATCTGAGGTTGATCAAAATACACCCAGGGACAGTCAGCCAAATTCATGTAGGGCTCCCAAGGAAGTGCTTAATGTCAGAATATAACAATAATCAGATGGAGAAATCAATCTGGAATAAAAGTCAGAGAAAGACCAAGAGTCAGAAAGAAATAGAATCCAGGCCAAAGACTTGTTCAAAAACATTCACAAGAGAATAACAAGATACCAAAATAATGTGAGCAAGAGTTTGACATCAGGAGAACTTCTAAAGTTTATGAGAGCAGATTACACGGACGTTATTCGTCTCTGTTGGCCTTCCTACAAAATTATGATTTATTTACATGCATCAATTTTTTTCTAAATCCTTATTATAAACTAGAGTTCTTAAAACAACAGTATCTCAGAAAGTTTCAAAGATATTGAATGAAAAGATGTATGAACAACAGATATAAGCACCAAAATGGTGCTTAATGATACCTGGCTCAGCTCACTTGTGAAGGTCCAGAGCTTACAAGTAAATCTTAGCCTGCACCCTGAAGAAAGAAGTAGGTATGGAGCAGTCTAGAGTAGAAAGGAAACAGAAAATCATCAACTAAGAGCAGACAAATCCTGACATAGGTTTTGCCAAGTACAGTTAGAAGGACAAAACACCTGTAAACCCAGGTAACCCAGAGTAATCCACGGAGAAGGCAATGGCACCCCACTCCAGTACTCTTGCCTGGAAAATCCCATGGGTGGAGGAACCTGGTAGGCTGCAGTCCATGGGGTCGCTAAGAGTCGGACACGACTGAGCGACTTCACTTTCACTTTTCACTTTCATGCATTGGAGAAGGAAATGGCAACCCACTCCAGTATTCTTGCCTGGAGAATCCCAGGGATGGGGGAGCCTGGTGGGCTGCCATCTATGGGGTCGCACAGAGTCGGACACGACTGAAGCGACTTAGCAGCAGCACCATTGCAATATAACTTAACAGAAGTAAGACGCATCAGTTTTAAATATACTAATTTATTGTATTTTATTTATATAAATTAAATGGATTTGGTCAAGATATAAATCTATGTAATCAAGAAATGTCTAGTTTTCAGTGTACTCCATTATAAATAGAATTGTTTTAATTCCATTTCTAGATTGTTCATTACCAGTGTACAAAAATAAAATTATTTATTTCATTTAACTATATCAGGTCTTATTTTGTTTTCCAGGATATGGTCTATCCTGCTTAATGTTCCAGTGTGTGCTTGAAAATAATATATCTCCTGCTCCTGTTCAATGGAATGCTAAACATTTGTCAACCAAATCCTGTTAACTGACAGTGCTGTTCAAATATTCTTTTACCCTTAATTTTTAAATGGATTTGGTCAAGATATAAATCTATGTAATCAAGAAATGTCTAGTTTTCAGTGTACTCCATTATAAATAGAATTGTTTTAATTCCATTTCTAGATTGTTCATTACCAGTGTACAAAAATAAAATTATTTATTTCATTTAACTATATCAGGTCTTATTTTGTTTTCCAGGATATGGTCTATCCTGCTTAATGTTCCAGTGTGTGCTTGAAAATAATATATCTCCTGCTCCTGTTCAATGGAATGCTAAACATTTGTCAACCAAATCCTGTTAACTGACAGTGCTGTTCAAATATTCTTTTACCCTTAATTTTTGCATTATTTCTATCAATTTCTAAGACAGGAATGCCGAGGCTCCAATAATTGTTCAGTATTCTATTTCTCCTTTTCCTTCTTCATGTATTTTCAAAAAACTATTACTAAGTATCTATTTATCTAGGATTTTTATGTAATGATAAAATCACCCTTTATCATTATTAAATGTCTCTATCTCTAGGAATATCCCTTGCCATGAAATCTAGTTTGTCTTATATTTATATAGCAGCTCCAGCTTTCTTAAGATTAGTGTTTACATGGTTTTTCTTTCATCCTTTTAACACACCTGTGTTTTTATATTTAAACAAATTTCTGTTGGTCTAGACATTTATCAGTTCATGCTTTGCTGCCTTTTAATTAGAAAGTTTGTATCATTTACAAGATCACTTAATATGGCTGATTTAAATCTACCATCTTGCTACTGGTTTTCTGTATTTTATATTTGCTCTTTGTTCCTTTCCCCCTCTTTTCTGCTGTTTTTTAATTTCCTGAGTGTTATTTAACATTTTGTTTAATATTTGCTTTTGACTTATTAGCCAAGCTTTTTCTTTTAATATTTTTAGGTTTCTCTAGGGTTTAGAGTAGTCATTTTTCACTTATCATGGTTGGAGGGAAGGAATATGTTTATGTCCTGACTATGGTAATGGTTTCATGTATCAAGCTATCAAACTATACACCTTAAAATGTTTCATTTATTTCATGTAACATACACCTTACTAAATTTTATAGTTTAATAGAGTTATAAGTCTATCACATGGTAATAAGTGTTATATTAGAAAAAATTATGCCTAACATAATAATATCTATATTACCTATATACTAAGTAATATTCCTGGGTTTCTATCCTGAGAAATTGAAACACATTTGTAATATTCAAGCTAAATCTCTGAAGCATCACAAACAATCTCTGAGACACTGTTGCCTCTAACTATCATAACCAAAGGGGAAACTTGGAAAAAATAACCATAAATTCACAATCTAAAGGAATCGAAAAATTAAACATTCACCTGTGAACAGTCCATTCCCAAATTTGTTTTCTTATCTACAATTAGATTCATCTGTTCCATTTTCCCCTTATTTTGCCTCAGTTATGCTATAGAACATAAGTTAGCTTTTTTTTTCTCTGTAAAGTACACAGAGTAAATAGTTTGAAACTTCAAGATCATATACATCCTGTCTCATATTTTTTAAAACAGGGCTTTAGAAATGTGAAAACAATTCTTACCTTGAGAGTTGAATAGAAATGAGCTGCAGGGCATAGTTTGCAAATACCTGCTTTATAATAAATTTTTTGTTTATGTTCTTTGGGACCTCATCAATTGCTATGGACCATGAGCACTCCAAAGGCAGACATACAATAATTGGGCATGGTAATATAAACTCTGCATGCTTCCTTTTTACATTTCTCCCAAGCATATATGAGCTAATTATTCAAAATCTTTTGCACCTACTCAGTTGGCAGACAGTGAGAACTGACACATTGACATTTTACAGGCTTACTTGAGTGCTAGGTTTGGCTTCTATGTATATGTAAGTTAATGGAAAACTTGAGAAACCCTGAACTAAGCTAAAAAAGTCAAGCATTCTGTATATGTAGACATATTGTAAGCTAAATGGAAATATTTGATTAGCATAGTTGCTTCATAAATAAAATCCATAATTTCCCAAATAAATGTCAAAATAAATGAGGTACAGTGAGGTGTTTTTTTTTTTTTTGGGGGGGGAAATGACATAATGTTTTAAATTTTGCATTAAGGGTATATTTGGAAAGGCTGACAAAAATGTGCAAAACATTTACTCCTATAGTGCACAAGTAGTTTTAAAATTGTCTCACCCAACCTCATTTGATTTGGGTAAATGTGACAGTGTTATTATTCATATATTCAGCAGATGTTTATTGAATATTTAACCTGTCTACTTAGAAGAGAACGGAAAATAAGATCAGCATGGGTCTTACCATGATGGAGTCTTTTGTCTATAAGACTGAGAGGTGGTAACAAAGATATAAAAACCAAAATAATTTCAGACTGTTAAAAGTGAAGGAAATAAACATGACAACTTCACACAGATAGAGTGACCTCCAATAAGGAGATAAAGTTGGAAGAAAAGGCAAACTTTGGGGACATACTGTTCATACTGTTCATGGGGTTCTCAAGGCAAGAATACTGAAGTGGCTTGCCATTCCCTTCTTCAGTGGACCACATTCTGTCAGACCTCTCCACCATGACCCTCCCATCTTGGGTTGCCCTGCAGGCATGGCTTGGTTTCATTGAGTCAGACAAGGGTGTGGTCCTAGTGTGATTAGATTGACTAGTTTTCTGTGAGTATGGTTTCAGTGTGTCTGCCCTCTGATTCCCTCCCGCAACACCCACCATCTTATTTGGGTTTCACTTACCTTGAGCGTGGGGTATCTCTTCATGACTGCTCTAGCAGAGCCACTGCACCTTACCTTTGACGAGG
>SJXQ01004967.1:0-18751 GCA_006408695.1 Aepyceros melampus | reverse complement strand
ATCTTCAGGAAGTGTCATCTGCATGACAAAAATCATATATAAGTTTTCTATGCTTTAAATTCAGTTATCTAGGAGAGATTTGTTTTTCTTCTTAAATGACAAATCATGAAGCTCTTGACATGTTAATTTCCAAAATGGTATCTTGAATATTTAGAATAGTACTTGGCACTCTCTAAATGTTTATTATTAAATGAATGCATGTGAATTACTTCTTTAAAAAATATTAATGTTAATGACCACACCTATAGCTCTCTATCTCATTGAAGGATCATTATATGGGTCATGAAAGTATGTTGAATTTCTTTCATGATGATAATCACAAATATGACTTTTTTGAAAGACTTAAGGAAATATTTCTAAGACTGTTTTTAGTTTGTTATAAACTATATTCTAACAATTCCCTTATACTAACTTTGAGCATCTACAATGTTTAACACTTACATGTCTTTGGAGGAAGTTGATATCAGACATAACAAAGAGAAACTTTTATGGCTCCTTTGTTACCCTATAGTAAAGCCTTCTTTATGACTCTTTCAAACTTGGGTAGTACTTTTTCCATCTGTCCTAAAAATAATCATATTATACTTTTATTATTCATGCCTACTCACTTACCATACTAATTCTGAGTTCCTTATAGTTAAGTGCTTATCTTTGCTTTTGTAGCATCTGGGGGTAGAGTTGGCATGTAGAAGATATTTAGTTAATGTCTATAGAAAGAAAAAAGAATGAATAAATCAAATCTTAATGAGGCAAAAAATAATTAAAAAGGAAGAGATACATTCAATTTCTTAGCAAGAAGTTAAGAAACAGAATTCTTTAGCATATAACCTTTTCTAACCTTTTACTCTTTCATTCCTCAGCACCAGCAACCTATTTACAATGATTTAAAATTATGATCTGACATTAGTTTCACCTTTCATCCCATGAGCAAACTTTCTATGGAGTAACAGTGGTTTTCAAGTAGATGGACTGAACTGATAGCTTTTATAAGAAAAAACACATAGGTTTTTTTTTTTCCCTATGTAGGCATCAAGGACTTGCCAGAACTAATACAAAAAGAAAAAAAAATAATGAGTCTGAGCTTCTACTTTTGTTTGTGAAATCCATATTTTATATTACAGCGGTTGCCAGGAGAGCTCTGAAGGGCTGAGAAACATTAAAAAATAATACATGTAACCTTCACAAAAGCCCTTCTCCAAGAATCTTTTCTTTCACACAAAGATATTAACTGTATAGTTAATCTGAAAAACTGCAAAGGTTGCAATAAGAAAGATAACTGTCAACATTTCAATTTCAGAAGTAATGTTTAATTTCCCTAGATTTAATCATATAACTTTAGGGCCATACAGTGCTTGGGAAAAAAATGAAAATGGACTGGATAATTATTCCTTGGAATATAACTTAGAGACTCTATTTGGGTAGTTTTTGCCATAAATGTTCCCCCATGATGTATGCTATATATCAGGCTTTTAAATCTCTAAAATTTCTGAATGTTTACCTTTATCAGTGAGGTAATATGACCTTGCTTATGAATAAATGAGATAAACTCTTAAGATTGAATGTAAAAATTCTGAAGTGGCTGAAGACAAAGCAAGAGGAAATCTGTAAAGTGAAAATTACAATGTATAAAACTGATGTGTAAGAGTCTTGTGATCTCGTCTGTCAAGCCAGGACTTCAGTGATATGGAGAATGCCCACATGGGATCTATATCAATCTTCTTAGTTTGCTTTCTTGTTAATTATCTCCTGCTGCTGCTAGGTCACTTCAGTCATGTCCCATAGACGACAGCCCACCAGGCTCCCCCGTACCTGGGATTCTCCAGGCAAGAACACTGGAGTGGGATGCCATTTACTTCTCCAATTATCTCCTACTATGGCCTTTACCACTTCAATAATGGCCCAGCTGCTAATGATGTGTAGCTTCTTTAATCCATCAGGTATATGTTCTCTTAAAACCTAGGATTCTTCCAAGATAAGATGGGTCCAGCATAAATGGGGCGAGTAGTCCCTTAACAACCTCTCTTAAATTTATATTTAGTCATGTCACGTGCATGCGTGCTAAGTCACTTCAGTCATGACTTATTCTTTGAGACCCTCAAAGAAAATGGAGATACGGGGCAATGGCTTAGAATGAATACATATATATGCCAAGTTGCTTCAGTTGTGCCCAACTCTTTGTGACTCTATGGGCTGTAGCCTGCCAGGCTCCTCTGTCCATGGGATTCTCCAGGCATGAATACTGGAGTGGATTGCCATGCCCTTCTCCAGGGGATCTTCCTGATCCAGGGATGGAACTCAAGTCTCTTATGTCTCCTGCATTGGCAGGAGGGTTCTTTAACACTAGAACCACCTCACCAAGACAAATTAGCACTACTTGTGACCCACAATTTGATGGCACCCCACTCCAGTACTCTTGCCTGGAAAATCCCATGGACGGAGGAGCCTGGTGGGCTGCAATCCATGGGGTTGCTAACAGTTGGACACGACTGAGCGACTTCACTTTCACTTTTCACTTCCATGCATTGGAGAAGGAAATGGCAACCCACTCCAATGTTCTTGCCTGGAGAATCCCAGGGATGGTGGAGCCTGGCGGGCTGCCGTCTATGGGGTGGCATTGAGTTGGACACGACTGAAGTGGCTTAGTGGCAGCAGCAGTAAAAGGAGTTCCTGCATGTTCTTCCTGTGGACCTTTCTCTTTTCGGGCTCAGTTAGAAAATATTAACACATCAGGGTTCCAATCTTTGAGACAAGCACTGTGTACTACCTACCATGAATTTATTCCTTCCCTTTTTCACCCTATACTTTCTCCTTCACCTTACAGTCATTCAACTGGGGTTATACTTATGCCATCTTTCTAATGCCCACAGTGTGTTATGGGTTTCATTTTCACTATTTACAGATTGACCTGGTGAATATAGTCTGTTCTATATGACAGAAAACTAATCTTTCAGCTTAGAAAAATGAGTGCATGAGACAAATGTTAATATTATGACATTTATTTCTTCATATCTTTATCTAAAAATAAAACTTTGTGTTTTTCAGACAGGCTTTCAGATTGAATGCACAAAATCTGTATCAAGCAGCTGTAGAAATGAAAATTTTCTCTTAACGTGTCAAGTCCTTATTCTTACATATATTTGCAATTTTTCCTAATTTTATAAATAAACTACAGAAGCACTTATCAAAAGAAAAACAAACTACTGCCATCTGGAAAGAAACTCAGGTCAAAGTGTATGAGTGGTTCCCAGCACAGGGAACTAGTGGGATTTTGACCCAATAGTGGAGAAGGCAATGGCACCCCACTCCAGTACTCTTGCCTGGAAAATCCCATGGATGGAGGAGCCTAGCGGGCTGCAGGCCATGGGGTCGCTGAGAGTTGGACATGACTCAGTGACTTCACTTTCAGTTTTCACTTTCATGCATTGGAGAAGGAAATGGCAACCCACTCCAGTGTTCTTGCCTGGAGAATCCCAGGGACGGCGGAGCCTGGTGGGCTGCCGTCTATGGGGTCGCATGGAGTCGGACACGACTGAAGCGACTTAGCAGCAGCAGCAGCAGCAGCAGCAGCAGAAGCAGCAGTGACTTCACTTTCACTTTTCACTTTCACGCATTGGAGAGAGAAATGGCAACCTACTCCGGTATTCTTGCCTGGAGAATCCCAGGGACAGCGGAGTCTGGAGGGCTGCCATCTATGGGGTCGCACAGAATTGGACACGACTGAAGCGACTTAGCAGCAGCAGCAGAAGTGACTTAGCAGCAGCAGCAGCAGCAGCAGCAGAAGTGACTTAGCAGAAGCAGCAGCAGCAGTGGGGTGATCTGGAAATAGAACTGTCCTGAGGGGTCTTGAGTCTCCTAGTCTAATTCTACTCTGCATCAATCATTTGGCCATTGTTGATCAAATGATCATTCTGAGACCCAGTTGATTCATTTGTAAAATGAGGATATTAATTCAGCACTATCTGAAATGCACAATTATTAGAGATGGCTATGGTCATTACAGGGGCTTCCCCTGTGGCTCAGAGGGTAAAGAATTCACTGACCATGTAGGAGACCTGGTTTTGATTCCTGGGTTGGGAAGATCCACAGAAGAGGGCATGGCAACCCACTCCTGTATTCCTGCCTGGAATCCCCAAGGACAGAGGAGCCTGGTGGGCTACATACAGTCCATGACGTTGCACAGAGTTGGACAAAACTGAGCAAGTCACACTCAAGGTCATTACAGATTAACATGAAATATTACATGAGTCTGAGGTTTAGATTCTCAGTTTCTTGAGAGATAAAGGATGTCTTAATAGGTAAGATCCACAGGAGGAGGGCATGGCAACCCACTCCTGTATTCCTGCCTGGAGAATCCCCAAGGACAGAGGAGCCTGGTGGGCTACATACAGTCCAGGACGTTGCACAGAGTTGGACAAAACTGAGCAAGTCACACTCAAAGTCATTACAGATTAACATGAAATATTACATGAGTCTGAGGTTTAGATTCTCAGTTTCTTGAGAGATAAAGGATGTCTTAATAGGTATTTATGGTGACATGTGCTTAGCCCATTTCTTGTGCCAACTGTGTTGCCAGATTATAGTCAGTAATGTGGTAGTTCATACATGATCTCTGGAATCAGATAGCCTTTGTTAGAATAAAGGATCTATCACTTTAAAACTGTGTAATTAAGGGCAATTTTCCTTTTACTGCACCTGTTTTTCACTTTCTTTACATGTAAAATTGTATAATAGTAAAGTAATTCTGGAGCTCCAGTGTTTTGGGCACCTGACGTGAAGTGCCGATTCATTGAAAAATACCGTAATGCTGGGAAAGATGGAAGGCAGGAGGAGAAGGGGGCAGAGGACAGAGGATAAGATAGATGGTTGGATGGCATCATCAACTCAATGAACATGAGTCTGAGCAAACTCTGGGAGACAGTGAAAGACAGGGAAGCCTGGCATGCTGAAATTCATGAAGTTGCAAAGAGTTGGATATGACAAAGCAACTGAAAAACAACAACAAATGATTCAAGGTACAGTATTAGTTACACAGAAGTACTTTTCCCTCATAAGCTATTAATTAGTTCAATTTGGAATAGATATTCTAAATTGTCTAAGTTAAAATCATATTCTGCTAAAAAAAACAATAAAATCACTTGCCTTCTGGAAACCCAGACAAAGTGACATTGATAAAATATAAAGGAACAAATAAGAAACAAATTCACAGCTTTTTAACTCCATTATGAAGGCAATTTGATTAATGTTTTAAAAACAGTGAATCTCTTTGCAAAATAAAATAATCAAACACTAAAATTGATTTTAAATAGTTTAAAGTTTGAATTTGACATTGCATGTTTTGCACAAAAATTTGTTTTTAAATTTTTTAGAAAAAATGGCTACTCAGTTTTTTTGGTCTAATAATTTCATTTTATTTTATTCACAATTTCTTTTCATTGAGGCATAATTAATACCTTAGTGTTATCCTGATCATAGTATATGTTTGTGATCTCTTAAGCATAAATTTTCTGGAATAAGCCTATGAGGAATGAAATGTTACACTGTGACTGAATTAGGCAGCATTCACTGGTGTTTCAAATATGTTAAAATGAGTTGATGTTTTTAAATTACCCAATTCATCACTATAATTTCATGCATGGATTTTCATTTTTGTGAACAGAATTGTACCAAATTAAAACACTTGTCAATAAAGAAATAAGCCTTTTATGTGTTGAGAAGACATTTTCTCAGTAGTTTTATGTCCAGTTATTCCTTTTTGCATAAAATGCATTTGATCAAAACAAGGATAATGTGTGAGTTCATAAAGAGAGAGAACAAGCATTGTAAATCCAAATCCTTTTTATGCTAATCATATTCAAATGCTTTAAAATAGCTTCATTTGTTTGTAGAAATATAAGGAAAAAGGTTTTTTTCTGTCCCTCATTTTTTCAAATGCATAAAATCTACAAATTTATAAGGAAAAAACACCTTTGTGTCTTTGGGAAAAGATACAAAACAAAGAGAAAATACCAAACTATTTTCCTAAACAAAAGTATAGAAAACTGAACTGGTTATCTTTGTTCTCCAAATATATACCTATTATTTAATTCAGGAATGCTGATTGATATCTAATAATCTAGAAAGGGATAAAACAAATAGGCAGACAAAATCTCAATTATTAAAGATGAAAAAATGCAACCCAGTACCACTGGATATAGGTAGAAACTCTCCTATATCCCAGCACTAAGACATGACTGCTTTCAGAATAAATTAATGATTACATGTTGATGATAATTCCAAGTCACTACTACACATGTGTGTTCAGTCATATCTGACTCGTTGTGACCCATGGACTGTAACCTGTCACACTCCTCTGTCCATGGGATTCTCCAGGCAAGGATACTGCAGTGTGTAGCCATTCCTTTCTCTAGGGGATTTTTCCTCACCCAGGGATCAAACCCAGTCTCCTATATTGCAGGTGAATTCTTTACTGTCTGAGCCAACATATGGGCTTCCCAGGTTCACTAGTGATAAAGAACCTGCCCGTCAGTGCAGAAGACATAAGAGGCTCGGAGTTCCATCCATGGATCAGGAAGATCCCCTGGAGGACGGCATGGCAACCCACTCCAGTATTCTTGCCTGGAGAATCCCATGGACAGAGGAGCCTGGAGGGCTACAGTTCACAGGGTCACAAAGAGCTGGACATGACTGAACGACAAAGCACAGCACAACATATACATATTCATTCTAAGCTAATGCCCAGTAGCTCCATTTGCTTTGAGAACATCCATTTAACTAATATTTATTGAATAATTAATGATTATTGGGTGCCAAGAACTGTTCTAACAATCAGAATTAGTAGTAAAATAGATAAAATCTCTGTCTTCATGGAGTGAAAGTTCTAGTGGATTTAAGAAATATAAATCAATCAAGAAATATATAGTTGATTTTAAAAGATAAAAAAGAGTTTAGTACCTGTAATTATTATAAACAGTTTCAATTTTGCTTTGATTGAGGTGAAGTCGCTCAGTCGTGTCCGACTCTTTGCGACCCCGTGGACTGTAACCTACTAGGCTTCTCAGTCCATGGGATTCTCCAGGCAAGAATACTGGAGTGGATTGCCATTTCCTTCTCCAGAGGATCTTCCCAACCCAGGGATCGAACCCGGGTCTCCCGCATTGGAGGCAGACGCTTTAACCTCTGAGCCACCAGGGAAGATTTGCTTCTTTGATTACTAAAAATTTTTAATTGCTTATTTTCTACCCCAAATATTTACAGTGCACACAATTTCTTCTGGGAATTTCTTAGCAGAGCTTAAGTTACTGGCTTAAATGACTTAAATAAAATGAATTTTAGAACCAAGTTATCGCAATTTTTAGAGATCTGTGACAACAAAGAAACATTTCATTTGTAACATTTAATATAAATAATAGAAAAAATCAAATACTGTAAAATTTATTTACTTGACCAACTCAATCTTTTTTGTAAAACACTACCCTCAACAATTATGTGCATAGACATATTCTTGATATAATTATGTATTCAGTTTAGTTCAGTCGCTCAGTCATGTCCGACTCTTTGTGACCACATGAATTGCAGCACGCCAGGCCTCCCTGTCCATCACCAACTCCTGGAGTTCACTCAGACTCACGCCCATTGAGTCAGTGATGCCATCCAACCATCTCATCCTCTGTCATCCCCTTCTTTATAATTATGTATTCAGTTTAGTTCAGTCGCTCAGTCATGTCCGACTCTTTGTGACCACATGAATTGCAGCACGCCAGGCCTCCCTGTCCATCACCAACTCCTGGAGTTCACTCAGACTCACGCCCATTGAGTCAGTGATGCCATCCAACCATCTCATCCTCTGTCATCCCCTTCTTCTCCTGCCTTCAATCCCTCCCAGCATCAGAGTCTTTTCCAATGAGTCAACTCTTCACATGAGGTGGCCAAAGTACTGGAGGTTCAGCTTTAGCATCAGTCCTTCAAAGAAATCCCAGGGCTGATCTCCTTCAGAACGGACTGGTTGGATCTCCTTGCAGTCCAAGGGACTCTCAAGAGTCTTCTCCAACACCACAGTTCAAAAGCATTAGTTCTTTGGCGCTCAGTCTTCTTCACAGTCCAACTCTCACATCCATACATGACTACTGGAAAAACCACAGCCTTGACCAGATGGACCTTAGTCGGCAAAGTAATGTCTCTGCTTTTGAATACGCTATCTAGGTTGGTCATAACTTTTCTTCCAAGGAGTAAGCGTCTTTCAATTTCATTACTTCAGTCACCATCTGCAGTGATTTTGGAGACCAAAAAAACAAAGTCTGACACTGTTTCCACTGTTTTCCCATGTATTTCCCATGAAGTGATGGGACCGGATGCCATGATCTTCGTTTTCTGAATGTTGAGCTTTAAGCCAACTTTTTCACTCTCCTCTCTCACTTTCATCAAGAGGCTCTTTAGTTCCTCTTCACTTTCTGCCATAAGGGTGGTGTCATCTGCATATCTGAGGTTATTGATATTTCTCCCAGCAGTCTTGATTCCAGCTTGTGTTTCTTCCAATCCAGTGTTTCTCATGATATACTCTGCATAGAAGTTAAATAAGCAGGGTGACTATATACAGCCTTGACGTACTCCTTTTCATATTTGGAACCAGTCTGTTGTTCCATGTCCAGTTCTAACTGTTGCTTCCTGACCTGCATACAGATTTCTCAAGAGGCGGTCAGGTGGTCTGGTATTCCCATCAATTATGTATTAGCACTCCTTTAAAGTTATCTGCCTTCTAATTATATTAAATTTCCCAATCCCTAGAGACATATAGAGAATCAAATATACACTCTTTTTTTTAACTGCTAGTTTTTCTTTCTTTTAATTTACGATGATGGCTGTTAGTTTTTTCTTAAGGTGATGTAAATGGAAGAGACAGTTCTTCAAATGTAGCAGAATATTTCAGCATTTTACCTTACAACTAAAATGTAATTTGTCAGTGATTCAACACCATGTTCCATAAAACACCACCTCAATGACAACTGATCTCCATGCCAGAAAGTATATTTGAAAATATGGTTTAAAATAGAACAGAGGTTTCAGCAGTCCTATAAATGCTAACACTTCATATTGAATATTCTTTTGTAGCACCTATATTCTGGACTGAATGCTTGTGTCACCCCAACTACCAAATCCATATCCTAAAATCCTAATTTCCAAGATTATGATACATGGAGGTGAGCTCTTTCAAAAGGAATTAGGTCATGAGGGTGGAACTCTCATTAATGTACTAGTGCCTTTAGTTAGAGAGCAAGAGACAGAGAATCTCTTGCATGCTCTGCCGTGTGTGGACACAAGAAGAAGATTTAAATCAGGAAGTCTCACCAGAACCCACCCTGACCATGCTGGCATTCTGATTTTGGACTCTAGCTTCCAGAACTGTGAGAAATAAATACCAGTCTATGGTACTTTGTTAAAGCCATCCAAACTGACTACTAAGCCACTTTCCACAGTTCTGCTTATATGATTCTTTATCAATAAACCTATACTTTAGAAGCATATGTAATAAAATGTGCGTTAAAAGCTTGGCTAAATATTCTGACTTTTTTCTCCTTTAATTATTAAATATATGCACCCATATATTGTGGGCTGAATTGTGTCCCCCAAAAGCTCATGTGTTGAATTTCTAATCTTTAGTATTATACCACAGAATGTGACTGTGCTTGGAGATAGAGTCTTAGAAAGTAATATAGCTAAAATGAGATCATTTCTAGTATCCTTATAAGGAGAAGAAATTTGGAGATATATGTGTACAGAGGGAAGACCATGTGAGGATATTGGGAGAAGATGGTATTTCATAAGTCAAGGAGAGAGGTTTAAGAAGAAACTGACTCTGTCTACACCTTGATCTCAGACTTCTAGCTTTCAGAATTGTGAGGAAATAAATTTCGTTTAAGCTACACAGTATGTAGCACTTTGGTATGGCACCCTTAGCAATCTAATACACTATGCTTATGTCATTCTGTCCAATCTACCAGATGGGTTAATCCCTCCTATTATATAGGGCTTTCCCTACAATCTTGACTGTGACCTCATGGCCTCCTATGTCTATCTAGTACATTGCTAATCAGTAATATAGTTTTTCCTTTCTTCATTTTCTTTCTATTTACAACTTCTTTCAATTTGATTAATTTTCTACCACCGTATTTTGATTATTTTATCTCCACATTTCAGAAGAGTAATCTATGAACAAAATTCATATTTCCCATTTACCTGTCAACTCAGTGAAATCAGGTTTATATAACAGCCCTTTATTTAATTACTCTTGTTAAGGTTTCTAGTGATCTAATGGCTAAATCCAGTGGCTAATTTTTAGCCTTTAACTTATTTTATCTTTTTACAGTTTTGTACTCCCTTCTTAAAATGCTCAGCTGGTTATCATATTTTCTTTTCACTCATGAACCAAGTAATCTATTCTCCTTCATGGGCTCTTCATCTTTTAAGTGTTCATATTATGTTTACTTCTTTGGCCCCCTTCTCTACACTCTCAATACTATATTCTCAGGTAATTTCAGCCATTCTCATGATTTCACTGATTTACAGGATCACCAGTATGTTGATAATTCTTCAATCCTATCACCTTCTCTCCCCTCTCCACTACCCTCTCCATTTGCCTGTTATGTACCTTGTCTACCACATATGAATTCATTTTTTTCTCCCCCTTTATTTATGTGTCGGTTTCAGTAGTCTCTCAATTAGCGATCCTACCTTTTCAGAACAGTTCCTTGGAGCTATCTGAGAGGCTGTCTTCCGGGCTATGTTACCAGGGAAGTATGCTCCTCAGTAAGCTTCAAATAAAACTGAATTTATAGCTCTCATGTTGTGCAACTTTTTTTTAAGTCAACAGAGGGTATTACTCCAAAGGAAGTTCTCTCACATGGACAATCAAGAGTAGAGAATAATTGGGAAATAACTAAAGTGTAGTTATAGAGGACTGAAAGTTTCCTGTGGATCAGAACATTGAGGGACTTCTAATCCAGAGCAATTCATAAAAGTCATAAAGAACTCTGATTTTAGTTTAAAAGATTTTTGACAAGGAATGGACTGGAGAGTTTAACTTTATAAGGCTCTTGCTTTGACACTGACAGCAATTATTTTCATGAGGTGTCCTAGAATCATGGAAAAATCTTCAGAGTCAGAACTAGAATTTAAATCCTGAATCAGCCACTTAATAACAAGATAACTTTGGGTAAATGGTTTAATACCATTGAGTCACACTGTTGTCAGATGTGAATAAGAGTAATAACTCCAGAATGGGTATTATAAAGATTAAAAGAGAAATATAACAGAGAAGAGCATTTTATTTTTACCTCATTCTCCTCAAAATATGTCAACTGTCCTTAAAAGGAAACTAATTTAAATTAACATAGCACTTACCATTTAGAGATAGGAGAAAAAATGAAAAGTATTCCAGAAATATCCAGGAACTCAGAAAAATCAAAGATGTAAAGTTTTTTGTTTTTTTGTTTTTTAATCACCTCTTATTTCTTCTACGGTGTCTCATTGGAAAAGACTCTGATGCTGGGAGGGATTGGGGGCAGGAGGAGAAGGGGACGACAGAGGACAAAATGGCTGGATGGCATCACTGACTCGATGGACCCGAGTCTGAGTGAACGCGGGAGTTGATGGACAGGGAGGCCTGGCATGCTGCGATTCATGGGGTCACAAAGAGTCGGACACGACTGGCAACTGAACTGAACTGATACTTAGTAGGCTTCTTTATATTTGTTTATTCACCCATTATATAACATACTTGTCAGAGGCCAATATTTTTTATCTCAAATACTTTTAACTTTGGAATTTAATGGCTAATTCCCATACAGACTGTACTAATGAGTTAAAAATCAAAAAGTATGTTTACTACACTATGCTTACATTGTTTTTAAGTAGCAGATATTGACTTTAGCCCGTTTAAATTAAAATGAAATTAGTTAGACAGTTACAAGAGCTTCTTCTTAATTCTAGAAAGGAGCTAAAAATAAATCTGAGAGAGGCGGGATCTATGGAACTGTGGCATTAGTACCAGTACTTCATGGGGCGTACCCTGGAGAACACCTGTTCATGTGATTCAGCTATGACAATTCTCAGTCTCTGCTGTTACCGGCCTATCCTGGGTCATGGTCAGTCAACTGTGACTGGCTATGATGATCACATCAGATTGTCATGGTTGTTCCCATGGGTACAATGGGCTTGTGAAAGAGGGAAATGCCCAGAAAATTTAAACACAAAAAAGAGAAAATAATCTGAACAAGAAATGTGAGGGGAAGAGGGAAAACAGTAGAAAATATGCTACAAATAGGAAACCCATAGAAACATTCAATTATAATGCAATTATTGTTAGGTTGGAAAATTATTCCAGGAATTGGTTTAAATGAGATAAACATAAACCATGAAGTGTTAGATAGGTGGAAACTCAAAGAGCAGAAAATCATACCAAGAAAACAATAACCAAAAGAAAGCTGATACTGCTATGCTAGTATTATTCAAAAATAGACTCTAGGCACAAAAGCATTGCTAAAATCAGAGGGTCAACTATATAAAGCTATAAAGTCCTGCTTACCAAGATGATAAGGTAATTGTTAATTTTCACTTACATTATAATATAGCCTCAAAATCTGTAAATAAAAAGTGACAATTCACTATTATAAAAGGTGATTTTAACAGACTGTCCTTGTTGTTCTTGCTCAGTCACTAAGTTGTGTTCCACCTCTGCAACCCCATGGACTGTAGCATGTCAGGCTTCCCTGTCCATCAACAACTCCTGGAATTTTCCCAAATTCATATTCATTGAGTCATTGATGTCCTCCAACCATCTCATCCTCTGTCACCCCCTTTTCCTCCTGCCTTCAATCTCTCCCAGCATCAGGGTCATTTCCAATGAGTTGGCTCTATGCATCAAGTGGCCAAAGTATTAAGCTTCAGTTCCAGCACCAGTCCTTCCAATGACTATTCAGGGTTGATTTCCTTTAGGATTGACAGGTTCGATTTTCTTGCTGTCCAAGGGACTCTCAAGAGTCTTCTCCAGCACCACAATTCAAAAGCACCAATTCTTCAGCACTCAGTCTTCTTTATGGTCCAACTCTCATATCAGTACATGAGGACTGGAAAAACCATAGCTTTGACTATACAGATCTTTGTCAGCGAAGTGATGTCTCTGATTTTTAATATGCTATCTAGGTTTGTCATAGCTTTTCTTTGAAGGAGCAAGCATCTTTTAATTTCATGGGCACAGTCATCATCTGCAGTGATTTTGGAGCCCAAGAAAATAAAATCTATCACTGTCTCCACTTTTTCCTCTTCTATTTGCCATGAAGTGATGGGACAGGATGTCAGGGTTTTAGTTTTTTGAATGTTGAGATTTAAGCCAGACTTTTCACTCTTTTTCACCCTCATGAAGAGGCTATTTAGTTTCTCTTCACTTTCTGCCAGTAGAGTGATATCATCTGTATATCTGAGGTTGTTGATATTTCTCTTGGAAATCAGCAATTAATAAATCCAGCAGATTTTTAAAAATCAATGATTATATAAAAGATTTGTACAGCATAACTAGTAAGCCTTATAGACAAATAGACCTAATGATATATGTGACTTCTGTATATAGAATTCACTTAGATAAAAATTCATATTCAAAGTCTTAATATTAAAAGAAGAAAGAAATTCTTATATTTAGGAAAATATTGAAAACATTAGAATTCACTATACATGAATGCTGTTCATGTGAAAAAATCATATAATTGATGAGAACTTTTAGGATGGCAGCTGTCATCCAGGCCTTTATAATTTTCTTCCTTTTTCTCCTTCAAATCATTGAGAATCATTTTCAAATGACTTGCTAAGATCAGATTCAATTCCTTAACTTTATTTGTTAAAGATGGTCAAATGCACATGAGGAATGCATACAGCAAAGCCATAATAATAATGACATTACCCAAACCAGTGATTCTCAACTCTTCTTGAAATTAAAATTGCCTAAGGATTTTTTAAAAAGATATATCTGTCTCAAATAGATGAAGAAATATACCATGTTAATGGGTCAGAAGAATCAATGTAGTAAAAATGAATACACTACCCAAAGCAATCTATAGATTCAATGCAATCCTTATCCGGCTACCAATGGTATTTTTCAGAGAACTAGAACAAATAATTCCACAATTTGTATGGAAATACAAAAAAACCTCGAATAGCCAAAGCCATCTTGAGAAAGAAGAATGGAACTGGAGGAATCAACCTGCCTGACTTCAGGATCTACTACAAAGCTACAGTCATCAAGACAGTATGGTACTAGCACAAAGACAGAAAAATAGATGAATGGAACAAAATAGAAAGCCCAGAGATAAATCCATGGACCTATGGACACCTTATCTTTGACAAAGGAGGTAAGAATATACAATGGAGAAAAGACAATCTCTTTAACAAAGTGCTAGGAAAACTGGTCAACCACTTGTATAAGAATGAAACTAGAACACTTTCTAACACCATATACAAATATAAGCTCAAAATGGATTAAAGATCTAAATGTAAGAACAGAAACTATAAAACTCTTAGAGGAAAGCATAGGTAAAACATTCTTTGACATAAATCACAGCAGGATCCTCTATGACCCACCTCCCAGAGGAATGGAAATAAAAGCAAAAACAAACAAATGAGACCTAATTAAACTTAAAAGCTTTGCACAATGAAGGAAACTATAAGCAAGGTGAAAAGACAGCCTTCGGAATGGGAGAAAATAATAGCAAATGAAGCAACTGACAACAACTAATCTCAAAAATATACAAGCAGCTGATGCAGCTCAATTCCAGAAAAGTAAATGACCCAATCAAAAAATGGGCCAAAGAACTAAACAGACATTTCACGAAAGAAGACACAGAGATGGCTAACAAACACATGAAAAGATGCTCAACATCACTCATTATCAGAGAAATGCAAATCAATACCACAATGAGGTACCATCTCACCCATGTCAGAATGGCTACCATCAAAAAGTCTACAAACAATAAATGCTGAAGAGGGTGTGGAGAAAAGGGAACCCTCTTACACTATTGGTCGGAATGCAAATTAGTACAGCCACTATGGAGAACAGTGTGGAGATTCCTAAAAAATGTGGAAATAGAACTGTCATATGACCCAGTAATCCCACTGCTGGGCATACAAAATGAAGAAACCAAAAGTGAAAGAGACATGTGTACCTCAATGTTCATTGCAGCACTATTTACAATAGCCAGGACATGGAAGCAACCTAGATGTCCATCAGCAGATGAATGGATAAGAAAGTTGTGGTACACATACACAATGGAATATTAATTAGCTCTTCAAAAGTGTCCATTTGAATCAATTCAAATGAGGTGGATGAAACTGGAGCCTATTATACAGAGTGAAGTGAGTCAGAAAGAAAAACATCAACACATTGAAAATATAAAGTAAATATACCCATACAGTATATTAATGCATATATATGGAATTTAGGAAGATGGTAATGATGACCCTATATGTGAGACAGCAATAGAGACACAGATGTAAGGAATAGACTTTTGAACTCTGTGGGAGAAGGCAAGGGTGGGATGATTTGAGAGAATAGCATTGAAACATGTATATTACCATGTGTGAAATAGATCGCCAGTCCAGGTTTGATGTATGAGACAGGGTGCTCAGGGCCAGTGCACTGGGATGAACCTGAGAGATGGGTTGCAGAGGGAGGAGGGAGGGGTGTTCAGGATAGGGGACACATGTATACCCATCGCTGGCTCATGTCAATGTATGGCAAAAATCACTACAATATTATAAAGTAATTCTCCTCCAATTAAAATAAATTAATTTACCAAAAGAATAAATTAAATTGTGGTGATTTCCCTGGCAGTCCAGTGGTTAAGACTCTTCTCTCCCAATGCAGGGGTCACAGATATTTGATCCCTAATCTGGAAGCAAAGATCCTTCAAGGCAGGGCCAAAAAATAAATAATAAAAAATTTTAAATGAGAAAAAAAATATATGTGTGTCTATGTCCTAATAAAAGAGATTCTGATTTAACTTGTCTGATTTGAGGACCAAATCTGTTTTTCTTTAAAGCATCAAAGTTAATTTAGTATATATCCAGGGCTGAGGACCATTCTTCTAAATTGGCAGTGGTCAAATAATTTTAATGGAGATGAACATAGCAGAGCCTTGTTGCCCCACTCCCCCAGCCTTGAAGGTACAAAGGTCCATCCACGTCCCCTGTCTCTTATTATAGAAAAACTGAAATCTCCCAGGCCTCCAATAACACTGAGGATGGTAACTGCAGACAGAAAATTAAAAAACACTTACTGTTTGGAAGAAAATCTATGACAAACCTAGACAGCATATTAAAAAGCAGAGACATTACTTTGCCAACAAAGGTTCATACAGTCGAAGCTATGCTTTTTCCACTAATCATGTACAGCTGTGAGAGTTGGATAATAAGAAAGGCTGAGTGCCAAAGAATTTATGCCTTCAAATCATGGTGCTGGAGATGCCTCTTGAGAGTCCCTTGGACAGCAAGAAGATCAAAGCAGTCAATCCTAAAGGAAATCAGTCCTGAATATTCATTGGAAGCACTCATGCTGAAGCTGAAGCTTCAATACTTTGGCCACCTGATGCAAAGAACCAAATCATTGAAAAAGACCCTGATGCTGGAAAAAATTGAAGTCAGGAGGAGAAGGGGACGACATGGTTGGATGGCATCACCAACTTATTGGACGTGAGTTTGGGCAAACTCTGGGTGATAGTGAAGGACAGGGAAGCCTGGTTTGTTGCAGTCCATGGGGCTGCAGAGAGTGGGACATGACTGAGTGACTGAACAACAAACCTTGCCTTCTTTCTTCACAAAAGAGCAGGCTCAAACAGTTAATGATTAGGACAATATAATCACAGAATCCTTCAGTATCTAATGCACATTCCTGAGTCATTTTAAGATCATTAGTTTAACCACATTAACAATGTTCTTTTTGTCACATGTAAGGTAACATATTCATGGGTTTTAGTGATTAAAATGGACTATCTTTAGGAAGCTATTATTTAACCTACAACAAGGGTGTTAATAGTATCATCTCTCAGGCTCATGATAAAGATTAAGTACAATAATTCCCAGAAACCATCTGTAACATAGTAAGCTGTTTAGTCACTAAGTCGTTTCCAATTCTTTGTGAGCCCATGGCCTATAGTCCACCAGGCACCTCTGTTCATGGATTTTCCAGGCAAGAATTCTTGAGTGGGTTGACATTTCTTTCTCTAGGGGACATGTCTTCTTGATCCAGGGATCTAACCCATGTCTCCTGCATTGGCAGGCAGATTCTTTATCACTGAGCCACCAGGGAAGTCCTAACATAAGTGCTTAGTATTTTTAAGAGTCTTGCTCTTCCTATTGATGGAAACCCTAGAGGATATAATCTAAACCACATGATTCAGCATTTCATTTTTTACTATTTGAACTGTGGTGTTGGAAAAGACTCTTGAGAGTCCATTGGACTGCAAGGAGATCCAAGCAGTCCATCCTAAAGGAAATCAGTCCTGAATATTAATTGGAAGGACTCATGCTGACGTTGAAGCTCCAATACTTTTTGGCCACTTGATGTGAAGAACGGACATTGGAAAGACCCTCATGCTGGAAAAGATTGAAGGCAGGAGGAGAAGGGGATGACAGAGGGGATGGCATCACTGACTTGATGGACATGAGTATGAGCAAGCTCCAGGAGGTGGTGATGGACAGGGAAGACTGGTGTGCTGCATCCATGGGGTCACAAAGAGTTGGACATGACTAAGCGACTAAACTGACTGAACTCAGTGGGTGATTGTATCTAATTTGCTTTAGTGTCATCTTGTGAATATCAGTCACTCCTCTTGGCCACTCAAAATATCTGAACACTTTCCCACTGTTTAAGGAAGTTCCTTTCTTTGTAAATTCCCGCCATGGAGGTCAGATAGTGGTATTTCTGGGTTTTCTTTCAGCTAAGGTGTAGAAATGTGGCCTATGCTTTGCCAATCAGATGGATCTATAGTGAATTTTGAATCAGAAGATAATAAAATCAAGATGAAACCTCTGTGTGATGGCAGACCAATCTAGAGGAGGAGTTGAAGACCTTCAAAGAAAGAAGAATATAGAGCCTACCATTCACAGGGTTCTGGCCACAGTCAGTGTTTGGCCCCCATGGTGACAGTAGCATCTACCCTTGAACAGTTGACTTCAGCGTGATTCATGGCACTGTTCCCGTGCCACAATCCCCTATCCTGGCTTCCCAGGAAAATATGTAAGCTATCTGATATCCTGTTTAAAACAGATTTATGCCTTTTTTCTCCCCAGCCACTCAAAGACAGACACTTGTATGCTCATTCTGCTATTAAATTGTTCTCTCTCCAACAACAAGGACCCTACGTTTTCCTTCATATCCTCAATGTAGCCTAAAAAATGATTATATAGAACATGCATGGAATCAAGCCCTAGGAGCTTGAAAATGGAATAATATGAAATTGTATCCTCTATTAGCATAATTCAAGAAATATAACACAAATTCTAACAAATTATAACAAATTAATAATATCAGAATATGATCAAATGAAGGGAAAGTTAAGCAAATCTGTATGAATACACAATCATCAAAGACTCAAAGCCTGTTGACTTTTGGATTGCAGCCATTCTGACTGGTGTGAAATGGTACCTCATTGTGGTAGTGATTTGCATTTCTCTGATAATGAGTGATGTTGAGCATCTTTCCATGTGTTTATTT
>SJXQ01004966.1:0-92263 GCA_006408695.1 Aepyceros melampus | reverse complement strand
TTTCTCATGATGTACTCTGCGTATAAGTTAAATAAGCAGGGTGACAATATACAGCCTTGATGTACTCCTTTTCCAATTTGGAACCAGTCTGTTGTTTCATGTCCAGTTCTAACTGTTTCTTCCTGACCTACATACAGATTTCTCAAGAGGCAGGTCAGGTGGTCTGGTATTCCCATCTCTCTCAGAATTTTCCACAGTTGATTGTGATCCACAAAGTCAAAGGCTTTGGCATAGTCAATAGAGCAGAAGTAGATGTTTTTCTGGAACTCGCTTGCTTTTTCCATGATCCAGCGGATGTTGGCAATTTGATCTCTGGTTCCTCTGCCTTTTCTAAAACCAGCTTGAACATCAGGAAGTTCATGGTTCACATACTGCTGAAGCCTGGCTTGGAGAATTTTGAGCATTACTTTACTAGCATGTGAGATGAATGCAATTGTGTGGTAGTTTGAGCATTCTTTGGCATTGTCCCTCTTTGGGATTGAAATGAAAACTGACCTTTTCCAGTCCTGTGGCCACTGCTGAGTTTTCCAAATTTGCTGGCATATTGAGTGCAGCACTTTCACAGCATCATCTTTCAGGATCTGAAACAGCTCAACGGGAATTCCATCACCTCCACTAGCTTTGTTCGTAGTGATGCTTTCTAAGCACTTTCACAGCATCATCTTTCAGGATTTGAAATAGCTGAACTGGAATTCTATCACCTCCACTAGCTTTGTTCGTAGTGAGGCCCATTTGACTTCACATTACAGGATGCTTGGCTCTAGATTAGTGATCACACCATCGTGATTATCCGGTTCGTGAATATCTTTTTTGTACAGTTCTTTTGTGTATTCTTGGACCTAACAGAAGCAGAAGATATTAAGCAGAGGTGTCAAGAATACACAGAAGAACTGTACAAAAAAGGGCAAGGGTAAACTGGCTTAAATCTTTGCCAAGTTTAACAGTCTGCAAAGTCTGAAGGTTTCTCCAAAGCTCTTGGATCCTGCAGGATCTTACATTCGAGGGCCACTTGGCTCCCTGCTGACTGGTCCTCAGCTGCCTCTGCCCAACATTGTACTAGCTCTAGTGAGGACCTCTCCTTTTTCTGTAGCTTCTTCAAGAAACTTTTCTTAGGGATGAATGTGTACACATTACCATATTTAAAATGGATAACCAACAAGGAACAACTGTATAGCTCAGGGTACTTCTGCTCAGTGTTACGTGGCAGACTGGGAGGGGAGTTTGGGGGAGAATGGGTCCATATCTATTTATGGCTGAATCCCCTTGCTGTCCACCTGATACTATCACAACATTGTTAATTGGCTATACTCCAATACAAAATAAAAAGATTTTTTTTTTTTAAAGAAAAAAAATTAAAGTACAACTAAAGGGATTGGGGGCAAGAGGAGAAGGGAACGACAGAGGATGAGATGGCTGGATGGCATCATCAACTCAATGGACGTGAGTTTGAGTGAACTCCAGGAGTTGGTGATGGACAGGGAGGCCTGGCATGATGCAATTCATGGGGTCACAAAGAGTCGGACATGACTGAGCAACTGAACTGAACTGAAAAAGGCATGATTAAAAATCATTCAATGATTTTAACAGGCAATTGATTGGGAAAAAAGAGAAGTTGGAAGGCGGATTATATGAGCAATTTCACCAATCCTGGAGAGAAGAGTTGGTGGCACTCTTGTACCACTTCTCTACCATGTTGCATTTTTTTCTGAGTCCTGAGTTTCTATGCTGCTTCTCACTCCCTCTCACTCTCCTTTCTCTACTATTTACTTTCAGGAGTCAAATCTCCATGGTAGGTTATGCGGGGAAGTTTTCTCTCTCCTCTAAAGTCTAGAAGACATTTAAAACTAGAGCCTTAATAAGGGCTTCCCCCTAATCATTTATCAAGATATTCCTTCTTAGACAGTTCTTCTAAGAGGAATTCGGGAGACAACTATTTAAATAATGAAATTTTCTTCATCCTATGACATTTGCAAAGTACCCAAGTTAGCAAATCTAGCTATACTATTATTAAAAGGAAAATAGGCACCTCATTCTAACCTGAGCTCTGGAAGCAGAGTGTGGGAGATTTAGAGCACTTTTGATTCCATTTTTGCCATCTTTGGGAACTGGAAATTTTCTGCCACTCTCCAGCCCTGCCTTTTCTAGTGGCCAATTTAGCCTCTATGTCTGGACGTCTGATTGGTGTTGACTAAAAAATATAGTCACCACCTGAAAGAGAGTTATTTTATTTGTTGAGAATGTTTAGGACTCTGAGCCCTGGAGACAGTATCTCGGTAGCTCTGAGAAAAGTGATTCAAAGAACCAGAAGCAGTCAGGGTATATACAAGTTTGCAGCAAAGGGAGCAGGCAATCTGAACATCAAAGATCAGGTATCAAATTAAGGAAGTTAACATTCTATGTATGGGAAGATGAAAGCCTCCTGGCTCATTGAATTCATTCCTCTCATATGCACCTCAGCTATCTGGGGCCAATCCTGCTTTTTGCTCACCTTAAGGAGTGACAGATGGCTCTTCTTGCATTCCCCCAGCTCCCCAGCAATCACTGTGGTGAGTGGTGGCATCTGCTGGATCACAGTTTTGGGAACACTTATTCACATTTGGAGGCCAGAAACTGCTGATGGCTTTGACGTTTCTTGTTAATTGATATGGCAGGAGATATTTTCACTTTACACTGGTATCTCACAGTTATGTCACTTATGTTTCAACAGAATGGACTCTTCTCTATGAGATGCTATGTTGGAGTTCTGGATTGTCACTCTGAGATCACAGCATGGACTCGTCATGTGATTGATGGTAGGGGGCAAAGTGAGTAAAGGAATGATTAATTTCTCTTGCTTCAGGATAAATATCTGACATTCTTAATCTCTTCTACTCAGAGATAACCAATTCCAATCACAAAAAAGTGATTAGTAGACTTACTACGCCATAACCTTTATTTTTGTGTGTTTTGCATAATCTGGAACTGATCCCTGGGTAAATGCCATTCAGATTCCATTAAGGTTAAATATCAAACACACAGTAAAGGGAAAAAAAACAAGAGCTGAAAGTAATTACTGAGAAGAGTCCACATCTGTTTCATCAGTGTGTCCATCTTGCCACTTATGCTGAAACAGAGTAATCCTTTCTCAAAGCCGGCTGAGCAGCTTGAATGAAGTGAAAGTGAAACTTGCTCAGTCATGTCTGACTCTTTGTGAACCCATGGACTATACAGTCCATGAAATTCTCCAGGCCAGAATACTGGAGTGGGTAGCCTTTCCCTTCTCTAGGGGATCTTCCCAACCCAGGGATCAAACTTGGGTCCCCTGCATTGCAGGCAGATTCTTTACTAGCTGAGCCACAAGGGAAGCCCAAGCAGCTTTAATGGTGGGATGGTATTACATGACAAAATTGAAATTGTTAGTCACTAAGTCGTATCTGACTCTGTGACCCTATGGACTGTAGCCCACCAGGCTCCTCTGTTCATGGAATTCTTCAGGCAAGAATGCTGGAGTGGATTGCCATTTCCTTCACCAATTACATCAGTCCATTTTGGAATGAGGACTAAAAACTAAGGTGCCCCAAATAAATCACCCCAATCACAAAGTACACTTCTCTATTTCTCTGGGATCTCCTCAAGTTCTCTTGCTGAGAACTCTAAACACTGACCTTTACCCCAACCTGAAACTTGTAATGTATGTAACTGGGATATTGGAAAAGTGATAAATGGTTCATTACATGTAAAAAAAGGTAACTACATTCACGCTTGTGCTTAGGCCATTGTTTAGTGGAAGACAAGGTTTTAGGACTCTTTACAAAGTCCTTCAAGTCCTTGGAGAAACAGTGGTTAGAGTCAAACCCAGTTAAGCAGCTTATCAATTAGCATGGCCTTAGGGATCTCCGAGGACTTCCCTAGTGGCTCAGACAGTAAAGCCTCTACCTACAATGCGGGAGACCTGAGTTCGATCCCTGGGTCGGGAAGATCACCTGGAAAAGGAAATGGCAACCCACTCCAGTACCCTTGCCTGGAAAATCCCATGGATGGAGGAGCCTGGTAGGCTACAATCCACAGGGTCACAAAGAGTTGGACATAACTGAATGACCTCACTTTAGGGATCTCCTATTTGGAGGCAAAAAAGACTTTTTTCTCTAATCTAGTATTCCAGAGAGCTTTATGTTTGTATCCTGTAGATCCAGGTGGAGAAGTCAGTTCAGTCCAGTCTCTCAGTGGTGTTGGACTCTTTTTTGACTCCATAGACTGCAGCACACCAGGCTTCCCTGTCCATCACCAACTCCCAGAGCTTGCTCAAATTCATGTCCATTGAGTTCGTGATGCCATCCAAAACATCTCATCCTCTGTTGTCCCCTTCTCCTCCTGCCTTCAGTCTTTGTCAGCATCAGGGCCTTTTCCAATGAGTCAGTTCTTTGCATCAAGTGGCCAAAGTATTGAGCTTCAGCTTCAGTCCTTCCAAAAAAATATTCAGGACTGATTTCCTTCAGGATGGACTAGTTTGATCTCCTTGCTGTCCAAGGATCTCTCAAGAGTCTTCTCCAACACAACAGTGCAAAAGCATAGATTCTTTGGTCTCAGCTTTCTTTATGGTCCAACTCACATCCATACATGACAACTGGAAAAACAAGAGATTTGACTAGATGGACCTTTGTTGGTGAAGTAATGTCTCTACTTTTTAATATGCTAAATTTATTATAACTTTCCTTCCAAGAAGCAAGGGTCTTTTAATTTCATGGCTGCAGTCACCATCTGTAGTTATTTTGGAGCCCAAGAAAATAAAGTCTCTCATTGTTTCCACTATTTCCCCATCTATTTGCCATGAAGTGATGGGACTGGATGCCATGCTCTTATTTTTTTGAATGTCAGTTTTAAGCCAACTTTTTCACTCTCCTCTTTCACTTTCATCAAGAGGCTCTTGCATTCTTCTTTGCTTTCTGCCATGAGGGTAATGTCATCTACATGTCTCAGGTTGTTGATATTTCTCCTGGCAATCTTAATTCCAGCTTGTGCTTCATCTAGCCTGGCATTTCACATGATGTACTCTGCATAAAAGTTAAATAAGCAAGGTAAAAATATACAGCCTTGATGTACTCTTTTCCCAATTTGGAACCAGTCCATTGTTCCGTGTTCAGTTCTAACTGATGCTTCTTGACCTGCATAGAATTTCTCAGTTGGTAGATAAGGTGGTCTGGTATTCCCATCTCTTGAAGAATTTTCCACAGTTTTTTGTGATCTACACAGTCAAAGGCTTTAGTGTAGTCAATGAAGCAGAAGTGGATGTTTTTATGGAATTCTCTTGCTTTTTCTATGATCCAATGGGTGTTGGCAGTTTGATCAAAGAGAGATCAAAGGCAAATGTTCCTCTGCCTTTTCTTAATGCAGCTTGAACATCTGGAAGTTGTTGGTCCATGTACTGTTGTAGCCTCATTAGGAGAATTTTGAGCATTACTTTGCTAGCATGTGAGACTAGTCATGGTAGTGTAGCACGTAATTCTATTGTGTCATGACCTAATTAAGTTAATAATAATCCACCATCATCCTAGAAGACCCATATTTCTGTCCAAATAGGATCTGAATTTTTTTCAAGCGAATCTTTAAGTGCCTGCCTGACTCCCAGGGATAATACACTGCCTACTTAGTATTTCATTGTCTCCCTTCCGCAGACACCACCGAACCGAGCATGTTAAAGATACTGCTGAACTGAACTGAACCAATCATAAATTGGGTAGTTTTTTTTACAATGACAGGGATAACATGTCTATAGCTATTTAAATAGTTCTTACATTATGCCTTTTGAAGCTCTTTTGTCTGTGATAATGGCTTAGATAAAAATAATGAAGTCTCTGAGAATGCCACACCTAAGCAACTCTTGTTTGTAGTCTTATGAGATACTCCTTGGGGATCCCCCAAGCTTGGAGTTCTTTTAACTAGATCTGCATTGCCACTTGGCTCAGGCAACCTTTTTATGCCCTTGTCTGGTAGACTAAGGCCATTTAGGTTCAGGTCCTTAGATTCAAGGATCTATTTTCTTCGGCCACACTGTTCCCCAGTAGAGTCCCACAGGGGTTCTAAACATACACAGTTTTTATTTGCAGGTGAGAAAATCTCTGGCAACATGGGATACAGTTAGGCCAGTCTGATGGTCTTACAGCTCTGCTATGGTGGCACAAATTTAAAATGCTTTTGTCTCCATGATGCTTTCTGTTCTCATCCTCACCATGATTTTAGGGATCGCTCTGCTTTTCTGGCCAGCACACAGCCTTCCCTAACTTTTTTTTGGCTGTCTTTTTCAGCTTGTGGGATCTTAATTCACCATTGTTGTTCAGTCATTGAGTTGTGTCTGCGTCTTTGCAACCCCATGGATGCAGCATGCCAGGTTTCTCTGTCCTTAACTGTCTCCTGGAGTTTGCTAAAACTCATGTCCATTGAGTCAAGTGAGGCCATCCAACCATCTCATCCTCTGTTGCTTCCTTCTCATTTTGCCTTCAGTCTTTCCCAGCATCAGGGTCTTTTCCTGAAGAGTAGGTTCTTCACATCAGGTGGCCAAAATATTGGAGCTTCAGCTTCAGCACCAGTCCTTCCAATGAATGTTCAGGACTGACTTCCTTTAGGATTGACTGGTTGGATCCCCTTCTTGTCCAAGGGACTCTCAAGAGTCTTCTCGAGCATAATTCAAAAACATCAATTCTTTGACACTCAGCCTTCTTTATGGTCTAACTCTCACACCTGCACATGACTACTGGCAAAACCATAGCTTTGACTTTATGGATCTTTGTTGGCAAAGTGATGCTCTGCTTTTTAATACACTATCTAGGTTTGTCATAGTTTTTCTTCCTAGGAGCAAGCATCTTTTAATTTCATGACTGCAGTTATCATCCACAGTGATTTTGGAGCCCAAGAAAATAAAGTGTGTGGCTGGAGTCTTCACCCCTGCACCCTGAAAGTCATGGAAGGTCATGGTGGTCCCTGCAATTCACCCAGGATTGTGGTAGTTTTGATTGGCTGTCCTGTTAGGGAAAAACAGTTATCACTGGCTGCCAGAAAGCTTTACTCTGGTAGCTCCTGGTAGACCTGGATCCTTAGGTGTCTGAATGTTAGCTTAGGGTCAATGCTGGAAAATCCTCAAGAAGAACTAGCTTGTCCCCTTCCCCTGATGCCTAGTCACTGTGGGAAATGAGTGCAAGTTGTGAAGGCTAGGCTAGGAGAGGAGCTACTATAGAAACATGTGGCAGTATCTTAGGTTCCTTCTCAAGGGAATCTGACTTTCCCTCTAAGGGCTCTCACACAATCTATCAAGCTTCTGTATCTTTGGACAAGCTCCCCAGCTTCACCCACCAAGCATTCAATATCTGCTTAAGGACAGCCCAGACAATCTTCGCAGTGTGTAGAGCAAGTATTTTGGACCTTACTTGTTTGTTTGTGATCTGCTTGCTCTCACCATATTTCACAAAATCAGAAACTGGTAAATGGGCCAGTGTGAAACAAGAACAGAAATGGGTCAGTAGGAGAGGCCGCCTTCATCTAATCAGTGCTAATCAGACCGTGAACTCCAGCTAGAGCTTAGGCAGAACCCACAAGTCCTGCTCCCTGCCTGGGAAAGTTTGTATAACCAGATAAAACCCTTGTTTTCAAGTCCTCTTAGTCATGATGTTATTAATATGAACACTTTTGTGTCTTTGGCTTTGTTATAGTTAAGACTATTTTGGGATGAGGGTGAATTGCTGAGTGGCTGCTAAGGATCAAAGGTTAAGGCTACTGAATAAATTTTGTAAATCATTTCCAGAAGTGACCTGATAATTGACATGCTAAAGTCAGTGATTAGATTCCCCTCCTTATACCACAAGGGGATCAATAAAGAGAAAAAATTGACAGTACATACCATACTCCCCTGCAGTACAATTCATGTTGTCAGTGCTGAAAGGATCTTCACCCTTCTAGGGCAGTGTCCTTTAACATGGGACTGTCTCTTCTCCATTACTCTTCTCAACAGCAGACTTCATGTTGTAAGTGATGATACCGCTGGTAGGAAGTTCATTTCACAGCAGGGATCAAAGCCAACATACTCCTCTTGTGATGCCCTTTCTAACGGCACGCTGTTCATGTTAACTCCTTCTTACTGACCTTCAATCAACTAGGAATTCATACTAGGTTTTGAAAAGAACTTTATCTTTAGAGGTAAATGATAATATTAAATCTTTAAAAATAAAAGAGCACCATCAAATTTTATTGCTTTTTTATTTATTCATTTATTACAACTACACATGTTAATGGAGGAAGGGACTAAATCATGATGATATTTTGTGATTTTTATTAATGAAATGATCACATTACTTAATCTTTCAGTCACATATATGGTCCTACCATGATGCCTGGTTGAATTTCATTTTATATTAATCCATGTATTAGTTTTAGATGGATAGAGATAACATATGCAATTAGGACTTGATTTTTTTAAGGAGCTTGGGGATTAATTTTTTATGCTTTACAGGAGGTAATTGGGACAACTGGTGAGATATGAATAAGGTCTGAAGATCTGATAATAGTGTTGAATAACATTCTGTTAACATCCTGATTTTTTAAACTAGTAGTTAAAGGGCAAAGGAACATCAAGATTTCAACCTACTCCTACACGTTTCACAAATAGCAATTTGTTTATTTATACATATATTTTCATATATATGTGTGTATATATGCATGTGTATGTATATGTACCTATATATACATATACATATATATACATATATAGAGAGAGAGACAGAGAGAGGTGAAGCACATATAGTAAAGTGTTAGCAGTTGGGGAATTTGGGTCCAGGATATACAGGAGGATTTTGTACTATTCTTGCAACTTCTTTATAAATCTGAAATTCTTTTAAAATAAAAGTTTCAAGAACAAATAATAAATGGATCAGAAAAGAAGATTCTCCCATACTAAAGTTTTCCTCTACTCATTCTTTGTCTAATTTTAATACTAGGATTTCTTCAGGAATTATAATAGAAAGGACAGATGATAGTCTGCAGATTAGTGTTTTTATTTATAAATTATGTGGTATCATAGTTATGGGAGCATTACTAGAAAACATTTAAATGGGATGTGGCAAAGATAAGCTAAAATTAATTGTCCTTTTATTTAGAATCAGTGCTTTACAAACTAATTATGCATTCAAGATTATTTGAGTGCATATCTGTAATGAATAGTATCATGAATCTGCATTAAAGTCATTATTCCATTCAATAAAATGATTATTCAGGAAAGCCTGAAGATCCCAAGATGTTAATTTTCTTATTGATTTGCCCATGCAATTTTTATCAAACATATATATTAATAGTGGTGGCTTATGCAGGGTTCATTGACTTTCCTGAGGTGCTTCCAATTTGCTAAGTGCTACATACATGATAGGAGACAGTCACTATTTATTTTCAAGGTGCTTTCCTAAGACTAAATAATAAAGACAGCTTGAGCAAGGCTGGCATTGTGCCAGGTTTTAATAAGGTTGCCACCCTTCTCCTTCTTCTTCCAGATGGGGAGGAGTGGGCCCGTGACATGGACTGCTTGGGGATGTATAAGCGAGTGCAGGTGACAGAGTGCATACCTCCTCCCTGTAAACCACTTCTTCGGCTGTCATCTCTTCTTCAACAAAGATATTTATTTGGGGCTGTGCAGTCATTTAGAGGACACTTGTCTGCAGCTCATCTCCGGATGACTTTGCAAAATTAGGAAACTCTGGAAAAGATACAGGTTGAAATTGGCCCTGGCTGGAGTTGTGTGGCAGATGGCAGCTTTGGGAGGCAAGAGCTGGGCTGTGCTGTTTGGCTGGCAACCCCGGACAACAAGAAGATGCTCAGATATCGGAGGAAATCCCTTTCCTTTCTCATCGCCATTGTAATCCAGCTTGACACTTTCCTACGCCAAAGAGTTTTCCCTGATTAACCTCAATTCACAACTGCCTTTCTTTTCATGGACTCCCAAAAGTTTTGCTGTGTGTTGTATGCCATTTTCAAAGTCTTCCCTTTCTCTGTATCCATGCCTTTGTTGTCTTGCTTAAGGATGTCTCCATCAGTGCTCTATCAGATGAAAAGAATTGCCTTCTTTCTGCTGGCGTTCAAGGGCAAGAGTTTTATTTTTTATTTTTTTTAATTAATTTTTATTCTTTAGTTTGTTTTGCTTTACAATACTGTATTCATTTTGCTATACATTGACATGAATCAGCCACGAGTGTACATGAACTCCCAATCTCGAGCCCTCCTCCCCCCTCCTGCCCCGCACCATCTCTCTGGATTATCCCTGTGCATCAGTAAGGGCAAGAGTTTTAGAGTTCAGTTGTTCAGGGTTCAGTTCTGGACTATTCCCTCTACAACAGCTCTAGGAACTTGAGCAATTACTCTCACAGCTTGAGCATCCGTGTTTCCAAAAAGGGAATAAAAATAACAATGGTTACTTTTGCCTATACCTGTCCCTTGAGATTCTGGGTTACATAGACATAGGCATGACACAAACACTTAGGAGATTCCACTAACCTTATTATATCTCTCAGAAGATAGGAGATAGATAGATAAGGATTTTATCAGATGAAAAGAATTGCCTTCTTTCTGCTGGCGTTCAAGGGCAAGAGTTTTATTTTTTATTTTTTTTAATTAATTTTTATTCTTTAGTTTGTTTTGCTTTACAATACTGTATTCATTTTGCTATACATTGACATGAATCAGCCACGAGTGTACATGAACTCCCAATCTCGAGCCCTCCTCCCCCCTCCTGCCCCGCACCATCTCTCTGGATTATCCCTGTGCATCAGTAAGGGCAAGAGTTTTAGAGTTCAGTTGTTCAGGGTTCAGTTCTGGACTATTCCCTCTACAACAGCTCTAGGAACTTGAGCAATTACTCTCACAGCTTGAGCATCCGTGTTTCCAAAAAGGGAATAAAAATAACAATGGTTACTTTTGCCTATACCTGTCCCTTGAGATTCTGGGTTACATAGACATAGGCATGACACAAACACTTAGGAGATTCCACTAACCTTATTATATCTCTCAGAAGATAGGAGATAGATAGATAAGGATTGGTTGAGGCTCATACAGAGAAGAAAACTTTGCTAAGCATTGTGTAGATACGTGTAGGTGTGCTAACTTGCTTCAGTCATATCCAACTCTGTGCGACCCCATGGACTGTATAACCCACCAGGCTCTGCTGTCCATGAGATTCTCCAGACAAGAATACTGCAGTGGGTTGCCATGCCCTCCTCCAGGGGATCTTCCTGACCCAGGGATAAAACTTGCATCTCTTACATCTCCTGCAGTGGCAGGTGGGCCCTTTACCACTAACAGCCCTGGGAAGCCCCTGTATAGGTGCATCCTACCTCATAGAACAGATCTTCTCAACACTCCTTCCTCCCCTACCCTTTCCCAGGATGTAATGGAATTAGGCATTCTCTAAATGAGTGAGTGTAGTCGCTCAGTCGTGTCCGACTCTTTGTGACCCCATGGGCTGTAACCTACCAGGCTCCTCCATCCATGGGATTTCCAGGCAAGTGTACTGGAGTGGGTTGCCATTTCCTTCTCCAGGAGATCTTCCCAACCCAAGGATTGAACCCCCGTCTCCCGCATTTCGGGCAGACGCTTTAACGTCTAAGCCTCCAGGGATTCTCTTAATAATTGCAACCAAATGGAAAGTTACTCCTCCAGAGTTTCTGGAGTGAAATTCAGCTTTGTGCTTTGGGGCTGATGGGTTTGCCAGTTACCTCAATTTTTATACCAATATATCTGGAGGCAATGGCACTGAGTTCCACCAGATGGCCACAAAATACTACAGACAAGAAAGATTCAGAAATAAAATGATTACTTGAGCAACAAAAAGGACAAGAGGTTAAAAAAAAAAAGAAAAATATGTGTGTCATCACAGCTATTTTATCTTGAAATCCAGGGCCACACAAGTTGGATATTACCCAATCTTCTTTGGTGCCCCAGGGGGTATTGCCAGATCTATAATTGGGATAAAAGGAAAATTTCAAAGTTTTTTTCTGTCTACCAGGTTTGTTCCAAATTCATTTGAATGTTAAGACTTGTGATTTTCATTACACTTCAGTCTTAGCAGGAGTCTGAATCTTTGTATCATTAAAGTCTTCAACATCTGCTTATCAAACTTACGTGACACAAAATTGTAAAGCAATTTTCCACCAATTAAAAAGTGACTAAATTAAAAAAAAATTAAGGGACAAATACCACAGTGCCTGAAACATTATGAATGTTCAGAAATGTTAGTTGTTACTATTATTACACATGTCATATGCGCCACTGAACACTGCTATACATGAAATATGGCTCCTCTTTCTGCTTGATGACCCTGATTAAATTACTCCAGCACTCTTACTTATACAGTTATCAGTAAGTTGAATCTACACATCTAGCCTACTTGACATCCCCCACAAAACACACCCCCACCAGCCCCAATCATCAATGCTGGCTCACCAGCCTTGGCCACATAGAAATCTTGTAGAACCATGTGACATTTCTATATTGTGAGTTCTTCCAACAATGCCAGCATCCCTGATTCTGCTTTCTATTTCCCTTCTGTTGAAGAGAAAGAGGTGGAGAAGTGGATATGGGTACTTATGTGTTTCTCAGTCTAATTAGTGTTGAGGACATTCGCTAGATGGGAGAGAGCAAGTCAAGGCAAACTATGTAAGCAAGTGATTTTTGAAGACAAATTTCCACATCTACACTTGACTCAATTATAGTTTAAGGTCATTTTTCTCCCATGCAAATTGGAATATATAAACTCCATTCATCCTTGGAAGGTAGGAATATGAGCCTGTAGGAGCCAGGGGAGAGCTTCAGTAATATGTATAATGGAAGGTCTGTGAATCTCAGGACACAGATGTTTACAGAAGAAATTTGAAGTAGTACCCATAGGAACTACCAAGAAAATAGCCTTACTCTCCTTATTTCCCTTTTGTCTACTGGCTAACCTGCTAAACACTACCAAACCATTCAGTGGTAAACCAAATGAGACAGCGGTGGTCCCTCTATGCCCTGCTGGTGGTTCCGCAGGTCTTTGTACAGTTAGCAGGTGTTCACATAGATCATTAGACTTCTTCACTGTTTAGATTGTGTAATTGGAGACATAACTTCTAAGCAATTTCCTTTTGCAGTATTCTCAACCTTACTGGGACTTTAACATCAAAACACAAGCTGTAGAAAATCAAACAGAGCAGGATTTACATGTTCTGGAATCAAGACTATTGCTCCTGTTTTATTTACTTCACTCATAGGACTTTGATGAGGAGTGTTTTGATGAGTATCTCTCTGAACAGTTGGAACATTAATGTAAATCATTGTTCTACAGCTTAAAAAGAAATTCTGTCATACTAGCTCACAAGTTCTTTTTATCCAGCTCTAATCATATAAATTGTTGTGTAAACAGATGTCTGTTACATCAAAGTCTACTTCACTTGGGAACTAAAATTTTTCTGAGTTCATATGCCAGTGGGTTAAAAGAATCATCTTTTGATGTTACCAAGGAACATTGTATGCCATCAGGATGAGTGTGAAAAGGCAGTCATCAGTAGGCTCCTTTGCCTTCATGCTCCAAGGAACAGAGAGAAAAGATCCAGAAAGAGCGAGCATGCTACAAGTCTTGGTTTGATCCCTAATGGAACTCTTTGTCTTGGTTAAATTAATTCCTTTCCCCAAAGCACACACTTTTGTCAATGTCTCCCCTATAACTGTGATAAAGACAATAGTATATAAAAGGTTTTCCTCTGCAGCGTTTTATTTGATCTTCTTAAGACAATCATGAAATAGGTAAAAAAGAAACTATGATCTTCCATTAGCAAAGACTCATATCTCAAAGCCACTGAGCTAACAATAACTCATTCAATCATTCATGCCTGAAATAATATTTTCCATTGGTTACTATATGCCAGGCACTGTGTTTTATGCTTCTACAGAATGATGACTAAAAACAGACCTGACCATTGGCCTTAAAAATCTTATAGTCTTATTGAGAAGACAGACATTAATGCATTAATAGTAAAAGTGGATTGTTACAAACTGTGGTTGCCTTATGATTTGAAAGTATAAGAATTACAAGAATATGTAGAAGTACTAAGAAGGATCCCTTCTGGGAATGAATTTGGGGCTGAGTCTGAATAATGCATAGGGCTTATTTAGGGCAGGTAAAATGTGGAATATGAACTAAGAGAACACATTACACTTTGGGATCCTGAGAAAGACCTCAAATGGGCAGGAACTCTGAAAGGGAGGGGGCACGGGGTGAGGTGAGAAAGGGGATAGAGCCCTCAGATTGAGAAAAGCCTTGCATGGTGGAATCAAAAGGAGTCAGGAGGGAGCAATTTTCATTGGATGTATTTAAGCAGAGTAAAGACAACCACATCTTGTGGACACTGCAGAGACAATCCAAACATTGAACAGTGGGAGTGGGGTTAAAATACTGTTTTTTTAAAAGCATGACGGACATAGTTGTGTAATAGTTTAATCCCAGAGAATACCTAGTCACTCTACTAGGTGCAGGGGTAAATCTAGGTTCCATTGGGACTGAAGCTTGTGAAATATTTGGAGTGTTCATTTAGAAAAATGTACACAGTTATGAAGATACTTTTGTGGCTATTCAGGGGACAGTATGTTTGGAGGGCCCAGAAAGTTGTTTAATTAAACGTATTGCACAACTAAACACTGAAACACACTTAAGTGTATCCTAAATCCTTACAGAAAACAACAGAAAAACCCATTTACACTTTACAATTACTTGAACTCTTTTCAGCTATTTCTGGTCAGTGACTTGAACTTTGGATGGTTTCCAAAGCAACAAGTCCATTCATCTAAAAACTGAAGCCTGTTAGTAGTATGTGAAACTGGCATTCAATAGAATAGGTTTATTCTTTAAAATTTTGCATGCCATTGTAAGCCCCAGTCTCGTTAGAAAGACATACTTGTTGGTGTAACTTCTTAACACTCCTTATCCATCTCAGACAAATGTTTAGGAACCCAATTAAAACTATTGCTGTTGTTAAGATCCTTTCAATGAGGCAAGCCTCTAATGAGCAGAGTTCATCACTAGATGTGAGAGACACCTTGAAAACTAACTATAGACAAGGAGTTTGATCATGGTGTTAGCCAGAATGTCATGAAAGATAAATTAGGCTAAAAGTAAAATTATTAAGAAGCTAGTGTCTTCAAGGCCATTTTGTGCTCAGGCACCCTTGTTTACCATTACAACTTGTTCTCAAGTAATACAGAATTGCTTACTTTTCTCTGTAGTTCTGAGCCAAAGTCACCTTGAAACATAGCAACAAATTTTAAGCCTGGATGATTCACTTCCTTAACAGTGTGAGGACCTTTTAGTCATTACTTTTGGGTAAGAGAATGAATGAAATAATACCACTGGTTGTTTTTCAGTCTTCAGGGAAATGGTGGATTGATGATTCTCTTACCTCCTTAAATTCCAACCTCAAAAATAAGAGGCTAAAAAAAAATCTTACTGAAGTTTCCATTCTTGTTTTAAGGGGAAAGCAAACCAAGTTAACATTTTTTGTTCAAGAAAGTTGTAGAAACATTCTTCTAGTTCTAGCTGACTGAAGATTGAGTGAGCACTTGTGTTTGTTGAGAGCTGACTGACACTGGAGAAGTTCTAACACGGATAGTTAGACATTTGGCTTACATGGTATAGCAAGGATTTAAGCACCAGAGAGTGAGTTTAACTGGGTTATCTTAGAAGCTATTCTCAACTTTAGAAGACAAACTTTATTTCCAGTTTAAATAAAAAGGATTATTTCATGCTAAGATAGAGTACTTTGATTTAAAAAAAAAAGAGGAAAGAAAGAAATCTGAGCTTTTGTTTTTCTATTTGCTTTTTAAATTGACCTTTACCATTGTGCCAGTATTATAATATATAGCAAATAAATTGATGAGGATTATGTTAGCTAAGAAAATGATAGCTCCTAAAGCATGTGTCAGGACAACACCCACAGTTTCATTTTTGTGTAGAAGTCCATGCATTGCCAAGAAGCCCATTCTGGCATAGCTTTTACACTTGCCCTTGAAGTTATTCTTTAAGCCAAAGAAAAAAGAAGAAACAAGACCTATAATTTAAGACATAAATAATTAATGCAATGAAATAAAGAGTATGGATAGAGATAAATGGAGACCAGGAAGCTGACTGTAGATATTAAAGCTGATCTAAAACAAAGAGATTTAGTAGAGAAAATGGGTTCTTGTATTTTCTGTCATCTGGCTTCAGTAAATTTCTGCTTTCAATAGCTGAATGTCACTGTTTATCTGCTCAAAGACTTTTCTCCAAGTGCATGTGAGGTTTTCATGCATTATGATTACTAATGGGCCAGAGTTTCTCATTTTGTCCAAAAAAAGATTATATGAAGTAATGTCTTTTTTTTTTTTTCATTTTACACTGGCAATAATTACTTTATTTAAATAAAATGTTTAAAAAGATAAGAAGAAGTTCTCTTCATTGGTACTGTAGACCAGAATCAAACAGTACCATTTAATAGCCTTTATTGTCATCTGCTCACTATAATGAAAAGTAGATCAAGCAAAGAAAGGGAGCTCCATTTTCAAAAACTGTCACATATTTTAAGCTTTAACAATGATTATTATTTCCAATTGTGGCAGACCTATTTAATCTATTGCAAACTATTATATTTTTTCCAACATTATTTCTTTTAAGCCTCAAAGTTAAAACTGAAAAAGTTGCTGAATGATATTCTTTTATTGAATGATATTATTTATTATTATTACCTCAGCTAATAGTGCTACTTGAAATCATAATATATCTGAAATTATCATTTGCAAACTCTGTTTTGCTCTGTTTTCCAAGAGAAAATGTAAATGTGCACACATAAAACACAGGAACTCTGTCATTTGGATACTCACAGTTCCCCAGAGAGAAAGAAGATGAGAAACATATTTGTCGATTTCATATAGTGCCTCTCCTCACAGAGAGAGTCTGGCATGAGATTGCTACTATGCATTTGTTTGATTGTCTCAGTGACTGCTCATGGCTTCGTCTTTATTATTTATTATTCCAAATACATTGCTTATCATTTGATTATATTACACATGAAAAAACTAAAACATCAGACTGATTTTAATTTAGAGACCATATACATACATTTTCTGGCAGAAAAAAAAAAAACAGATCTTAGTTTTTTAACAATTGTATTGTGTACCAGTTATCATTGCTTTTAACAAATTATTCTCAAACTCAGCAGCTTAAGACAACAACAAGCAATTATTGTCTCATAGTTTCTGTGTGTCATGAATTCAAGAGTGGCATAGCTGGGCAGTTCTGGCTTGGGGTTTCTCATAAGATTATCCTAAGATCTTGACTTGGGCTACAGTCACCTAAAGATTTGACTGTGCCTGGTGGATCCATTACTAGGGTGGTTAATTACAGGGAACTGCAATAATCAGGTTACTGAATGAATATCCTTGATGGGCAGAACCTAGCATGTGGTAAGCCTATCAATGGTAGCAACTTGGTATGCTTTTCCTGAAACAAAAATATGTTTTATCCTTGAATTAGTGTGATATTTACTTCTAAAAATCATTTTGGACCTTCTCTTCTTGGAAGTATGACAAAATAGGTTTCTAAAGATTCTCCACTGGTGGCTCAGATGTAAACCTGCAATGCAGGAGACCTGGGTTTGATCCCTGGGTTGGGAAGATCCCCTGGAGAAGGGAATGGCAACCCGCTCCACTATTCTTGCCTGGAGAATTCCATGAACAGAGGAGGCTAGTGGGCTATAGTCCATGAGGTTGCAAAAGGATTGGACATGACTGAGTGACTAACACTTTCACACTTTCACTTTCACACAAAGATTCTTCAGCTTAAAGAAAACCAACAAACAAATGAAAAATAAGTTCTCTCTGGATAAAATAAGTCTTTTAACTTATTTTTGTTCTCAAAGTAAGAGTTAAGGACTTTTTTGAGAGCATTCCTGACCACTACCAAATGGACATAAAGAATGAACAAGAAGCAATCACAGACAGCCAAGACTGTTCTGAGGACAAATGACTACACTAGTGCTGCTATCTACTGGGAGACAAAATCTTTGAAAATTACAATGCAGAAAAGCTGTTACTAAGATTCTTCAGTAGTACACATAAATTTAGGGGGTGAGAAGGGCCCCAGAACACAAAAACTTTTGGCTTTCAGTATAAGCAAAGGCAAATTTTCTCTGGTCCATGCTCCCTATTAGGAAAATAAAGGAAGAAAAGAAGAATATTTAGCAGCAAATACAAACATTTAAAACACAGTAAATGAATAATGTGAGCAACTTGAGGCTGAAAAGTTTGAAAATTTATGAAATGGATAAATTCCATAAACAATAGAATTAATCAGAACTGGCTCAAGAAGATAAGATATTCAATAGCTAAAATATTCCAACAAAGAAAATGTTCCAGCTATTTTGTGGGTGAATATTACCTTAGGTGAGGTGAAGTCGCTCAGTCGTGTCCGACTCTTTGCGACCCCATGGACTGTAACCTACTAGGCTTCTCAGTCCATGGGATTCTCCAGGCAAGAATACTGGAGTGGATTGCCATTTCCTTCTCCAGAGGATCTTCCCAACCCAGGGATCGAACCTGGGTCTCCCGCATTGGAGGCAAATGCTTTAACCTCTGAGCCACCAGGGAAGCCTGAATATTACCTTAAGTCTTAATGATATGATTACATGTTCTATCTATGAGGTCAATATAACTTTGACATCTAACTTGACTCATGTTTTCTGTCATTGCCACAGAATTTTCACCAGTTAGCCTGATAGTTTAAAGAACAGACCAGACCCCACCTTTAGCTTGAAGTCAAGAATACCCATATTTAGTTCAGGTTGACCACAGGGCACTCACAAATATATTAATGAATATAACTGTTGTTTTAAGTCACTGAGTTTTGATATGCAGCATTATTTTGACAATAGCTAACTCTTTCACTGTAGAAAAAGCATTTAATGATGTTGAAGCTGAATACTTCAATACAAAGTACTCCAATACTTTGGCCACCTGATGCGGAGAGCTGATTCATTTGAAAAGACCCTGATGCTGGGAAAGATTGAGGGCAGGAGGAGAAAGGGATGACAGAGGATGAGATGGTTGGATGGTATCACTGACACAATGGCCATGGGTTTGGGTGGATTATGGGAGTTGGTGATGGACAGGGAGGCCTGGTGTGCTGCGGTTCATGGGGTCGCAAAGAGTCAGACATGACTGAGTGACTGGACTGAACTGAACTGAACAACTGTTCATGCAAGACTGTTAGTAAACTTGGAATAAAAGAGAATTTCCTTTTCTCTGAAAAGTGTATCTCCAATAAAACTATACCAAGTATTGTGGAAATTTGTACATTCATAGTCCTATACACTATACATAATCCTATACATTACATACCTAATCCTATATACAACAAATTTTATTTCTAAGCAATGTCCTAGAGAAATTCTTGCACGTATGCACCAAAATATATGGGCAACTGTATCTATAGCATTATTATTAATATTGCAAACAACTTGAAATAACACAGTGTCTTTAAAGTGAAAATGAATTTTTGAATAGTCACACAATGGAATATTAAGCAGCAGTACACAAGAAAAGTTATGACCAACCTAGATAGCATATTCAAAAGCAGAGACATTACGTTGCCGACTAAGGTCCATCTAGTCAAGGTATGGTTTTTCCTGTGGTCATGTATGGATGCGAGAGTTTTGGACTGTGAAGAAGACTGAGCGCAGAAGAATTGATGCTTTTGAACTGTGGTGTTAGAGAAGACTCTTGAGAGTCCCTTGGACTGCAAGGAGATCCAACCAGTCCATTCTGAAGGAGATCGGCCCTGGGATTTCTTTGGAAGGAATAATGCTGAAGCTGAAGCTCCAGTACTTTGGCCACCTCATGCGAAGAGTTGACTCATTGGAAAAGACTCTGATGCTGGGAGGGATTGGGGGCAGGAGGAGAAAGGGACGACCGAGGATGAGATGGCTGGATGGCGTCACTGACTCCATGGGCATGGGTCTGGTTGAACTCCGGGAGTCGGTGATGGGCAGGGAGGCCTGGTGTGCTGCGATTCATGGGGTCACGAAGAATCGGACACAACTGAGCGACTGAACTGAACTGAACTGACACATGAATGAACTACGGTAATATGCAACAACATAGGTGAATTTTACCTGCATAACACTGAGAATGGCAAAATGTCCAGGACTATATACCTCATGAATTCATTTGTTTAAATCTCAAAACACAGAAGCTCTTAATTTGATGGCTTCATAGTAGTTTTTTGCTATTATGATTTTAATTTCTGTATCTATTATGTACATTTTTGTATTTATAAATGTATAAATATGATAATATGGAATGAAATATACCAAGTTGATTCAGAATTACTTTGTATGATGATTTCAGTGGTTAAGTCAATAAAAATTCATTAAAGACACCATATTTTAGTCTTGGTGACTTTTATGAAGAGCTTACAATGGGCAGCGACAGAACAGATTTGAAGCATCACTCATTTATGCACAGTATTATATTTTGTGGTTATTTTTGCAGCTATAGAAATGCAAATGTTCCCTGAATAAAACAGGTGACAGGAAACTTGAAGTTTTGGAATATTATGTCTTATTTATCTGTGAATGGCCATTATGCAATCAGGAGGAATATATAGTATCTATTCTCAACATAACTATTCAAAATTTATAAAGAAGACTGAATTTAAACAGGACACACACGCATATGTATGTACTAATTAGGTAAGGATAAAACTATCATTTGGACACAATTAGTACATACATATGCGTGTGTGTCCTGTTTAAATTCAGTCTTCTTTATAAAATTTAGAAAATTCAAAAAAAATAATCCAAAAAAACTATTAAAATTAAGGTGCTTGGAATAACTGATGCTTTTGAACTGTGGTGTTGGATAAGACTCTTGAGAGTCCCTTGGACTACAAAGAGATACAACCAGTCCATCCTAAAGGAGATCAGTTCTGAGTGTTCATTGGAAGAACTGATGTTGAAACTGAAACTCCAATACTTTGGGCACTTAATGTGAAGAACTGACTAATTTGAAAAGACCTTGATGCTGGGAAAGATTGAAAGCAGGAGGAGAAGGGGATGACAGAGGATGAGATGGTTGGATGGCATCACCAACTCAATGGAGATGAGTTTGAATAAACTCTGGGAGTTGGTAATGGACAGGGAGGCCTGGCGTGCTGTGATTCACGGGGTCACAAAGAGTTGGACACAACTGAGCGACTGAATTGGACTGTATACAAAATAGTATGTAATAGCTTTCCTACAAAGGTCAGTGACCAGTTAGAACACATCATGGAAAAAAACCCCAACCACAATAATAAATAAACCCCCCAAATAGTGAGAATTAAACCTAACAAAAGACCTGAAAGACTACTGTAAAAGGTAACAGAACACTCTGAGGGATATATAATCCAACCTAAATAAATGCTGGGGGAAAGCAAGTTTTTCGAAGAGAACATTTAACATGTAAAAGATGTTAGTTCTTCCCAAATTAATCTATAAATTTAAAACAATCCAGTATAAAATCCTAAAAGAGATATTTATAGGACATGACAGGTTTAGTTTAAAATTCAATTGAAGATAAAAATATAATAGCCAGAAATATTCTGGAAAAGATCAAAAAGTGGCATTTCCTCAATCATGTAAAAAATATCTAGTGTTAAACTATAGTAACTAAACCTATGAAGTAATTGTTCAGGAATAGACAGCTTTGTTGCACAGAAAAGGAAAGCATGAGATCAGATGCAGCTAATTAAGAGAATTTAACATGTGATAAAGGCAAGGTTGGATGTTAACCCTATAGGGAAATTAGTGGAGAATTAATGGACTGTTTAATAAGAAGCCATGGGACAATTAGATGACCATTTGAGAATAAAAATTTGCGTACCTCACATCCTCACAAAATTGTTTTGAAGCATAGCAAACAATTATACATAAATAACAGAACTATAAAATTATGCTGAAAAATAGATTCTTCAGTTATAATTTAGAGTCTTAAAGAGTTTCCTGAAAACAGGTCAAAATTCAGAAATCATAAAGGAGATTTGTCATATTTTCCCATATAAAAATTACAAACTAAAATGACAAAAGTTACAGTAATGAAAAGACAAGTAACAAAAGTCTTTTCTAAAGAAATAACTCCCATTTGCCCAAAGATGCAAACACAAGGATTTGATAGAAAAGAAAAATTGGAATCAACCTACACATGCATAGGTTATGAAGAGTTGAACTGTAGCACTTCTGCCCTGGTGAGTCACATAGTTCAGTATGTATCAACATGCAAAGATATTAGCTATGTGTTTGGAAGTGGAAAAAAAATAAATTGCTGGTATTTGTGATATAATTATGTTATTTAGAAAGAGACACGTGTACCCCAATGTTCATTGCGGCACTGTTTATAATAGCCAGGACATGGAAGCAACCTAGATGTCCATCAGCAGATGAATGGATAAGAAAGCTGTGGTACATATACACAATGAAGTATTACTCAGCTATTAAAAAGAATACATTTGAATCGGTTCTAACGAGGTGGATGACACTGGAGCAGATTATACAGAGTGAAGTAAGCCAGAAAGAAAAACACCAATACAGTATACTTACACATATATATGGAATTTAGAAAGATGGTAATGATAAACCTGTACACAAGACAGCAAAAGAGACACAGATGTATAGAACGGCCTTTTGGACTCTGTGGGAGAGGGAGAGGGTGGGATGAGTTGGCAGAGTGGCAATGTAACATGTATGATATCATAAGTGAAACGAATCGCCAGTCTAGGTTTGATGCAGGATGCAGGATGCTTGGGACTGATGCACGGGGATAATCCAGAGAGAAGGTGTGGGGCGGGAGGGGGGAGGTGGGGGTTGGGATTGGGAGTTCATGTACACTCGTGGCTGATTCACGTCAATGTATAGCAAAACGAATACAGTATTGTAAAGCAAAACAAACTAAAAAATAAAAATCAATTAAAAGAAAAAAGAAATAAATCTTTAAAAACAAAATTAATATATGCATATGCTGCTAAGTCACTTCAGTCATGTCCGACTCTGTGCAGCCCCATAGACGGTAGCCCACCAGGCTCCCCCATCCCTGGGATTCTCCAGGCAAGAACACAGGAGTGGGCTGCCATTGCCTTCTCCAATGCATGAAAGTGAGAAGTGAAAGTGAAGTCGCTCAGTCATGTCCAACTGTTAGCGACCCCATGGACTGCAGCCTACCAGGCTCCTCAGCCCATGGGATTTTCCAGGCAAGAGTACTGGAGTGGGGTGCCATTAGGTATATATAAATGTATACATATACATATTAATGTTTACTTATTGCTTTGAAAATGACCTGGGGAAATTCACAATCCACTCAACCCTGATCACTCAGGGAGAGGGGAGTGAGATTCAAGCATGTGGACAGGAAGTCAAATCAGACTATTAATTCTTACACTGTAATATCTCTGTGCTTTGTTTGTTTTCAAAAAATACATTTTCTTATAATAATCAAAAGAAGCCAAAGCAGGTATAAAAAGAGAGTGACTGAAAATGTAAGTGAAAGAACACGATATTTTAATACCCAGAAAGGAATTTTAACATTAAATCAACTATGCTGGGCTGTGCTATGTTTAGTCACTCAGTCGTATCCAACTCTTTGCGACCTCATGGACTGTAGCCTGCCAGATTCCTCTGTCCATGGGGATTCTCCAGGCAAGAATCCTGGAGTGGATAACCTATCTCTTCTCCTGGGGATCTTCCCAACCCAGGAACTGAACAAGGGTCTCCTGCATTGCAGGTGGATTCTTTACCAGCTGAGCTACTAGAAAAGCCCTAAATCAACTACGAGTAAGTGTTAGTCGCTCAGTCGTGCCTGACTCTTTGTGACCCCATGGGCTGCAGCCCCCCAGGCTCCTCTGTCCATGAGATTTTCCAGGCAAGAATACTGGAGTGGGTTGCCATTTCCTTCTCCAAAATCAACTGTAGCATAACTCAATTTATCATACTACTTGAATATACCTACTTGTTTTGCATTTGAAGCAAAAGCAGGAGTCTTCTTTCTTGAAGTAAAAAAATGAACAAATTGTTAATAGTGATAATTTGATGGCCTAGAAGTTTCTTGCCCTGGGTTTTAGGGAGATGGGTTGTCACTGTATCATGCTTGAGAGAGGAGAGAGTGCAAGGCCTTTGCACGCACAGACTTCTGAGTTCTGGTTGTAGTGACTGTTGTTCCAACCTCAAAGAAAACTTTAACAGACATCTGTGGGGTCATAACTGAGTTGAATATCAAGTTATATTTTGTCATGAGCAACATAACTTTTAATTAGCTGCTAAAGGTAGGTGTGTGATAAAAATTTCATATAAAAATGTTTATGAATGAGTAAGCTTCCCAGATGGTACTGTGGTTAAGAATCTGCCCACCAATGCAGGAGATGCAGGTTTGATCCCTGGATCAGGAAGACCCCCTGGAGGAGGAAATTGCAACCCACTCCAGTATTCTTGCCTAGAAGATTCCATAGACAGAGGAGCCTGGCAGGCTACAGTTCATGGGGTCACAAAGAGTTGGACATGACTGAGCAAGCCTGCACAGCACACACAAGCTATAAATATCCAATCTTTTGAGAGCTGAGGAGAGTTAGGATTTTATCCTTGGAAAAATGTGCTCTTTTCAAAATTGGAGTATAATTGCTTTACAATGTTATGTTAGTTTCTGCTGCATGATGAAGTGGATCAGCTGTATGTATTCACATATCCCCTCATTTTGAGCCTCCCTCCCATCCCTCTCCATCTTATCCACATAGGTCATCACAGAGCACTATATATGGTAGTATATATATGTCAGTCTTAACCTCCCAATTCATCCCATCCTCCCTTTCTCCCCCTGTGTCCACACATTCATATTCCTGTCCTGGAACTAGGTTTATAAGTGCTATTTCTCTAGATTCCACATACAAGCTTTAATACACGATATTGTTTTTTTCTTTCTGACTTACTTCATTCTGTGTGACAGACTCTAGGTCCACTCACATCTCTACAAATAACCCAATTTTGTTCCTTTTTATGACAGTAATATTTCATTGTATATATGTACCACCTAAGTGTCCACTGACAGATGAATAGAAAAATATTCTTAAGTACTCAATTTTGCATACAATATCTCTTCAGTTTATTTCCTATTTGACTTGTTGCAAAGAGCAGTGATATATTTGTCAGACAAGGTCAATCTCCATATCCCTGCCTCCACCCATTCACGCATAGTATCATAAATTCCCTTGGGTAATTTCAAGTACTGTAAACAGCTTGCCATATTTTCCTTTCTCCTATTGGACATTCCTGGAAATACTCAATTTATAAGATAAGAACTCTTTAGCATGATATATTTTATTAATAAAATATATGTATGAAATAATAAAATAAATTTGATTATTGGTATTTTAATAATGAGGCTTCCTTGATATCTCAGCTGTAAAGAATCCGCTTGCCAATGCAGGAGACATGGGTTTGCTTCCTGGGTCAGGAGGATCCCCTGGAGAAGGAAATGGCAACCCCAGTCCAGTATTTTTGCCTGGGAAATCCCATAGACAGAAGAACCTGGAAGACTACAGTCCATGAGGTCACAAAACAGTCAAACACGACTTAGGGACTAAACAACAAAATATATATACTCAGCATATACTAGCGCTAAGCACTTATCTCAGAGGAAATGAGAAGTGAAGGAACTTGCCCAGGCTTTCAAAGCTGGTAAGCAGCAGAGCTGGGATTCGAACCCCGGCACTGAGGCTTCTTGAGCCTATGCTTTGGAGTATTATGATAGATGGACTGTCAAACCCTAGTTCATTTACGCAGTCATAGCCCAGCTTTAAGGTGGCTGAGGGTCTTCACATATAGGTTTGCCATGACTGAGCTTCTGGTTGCCCTTGAAGCTTCTTGCCTTCCCAGGACCCCTCTGAAATGCCTGCCCCAACTCCTCAAGGACATGATGTGCTGACTCAGAGCTAGGACTCACCATCACCCAAACTCAAGTATTTTGTTGGGAATAAAAGAGACCAATTTATTTTTAGTTTGTGCTTGCCGTCTTTTCTGTGTTCTCTGTTTCAGATACCTTACTGACTTCTTTCTCTCCTCCAGAAAGTTATTTCCTCTCTCCTCATGGGAACTTTTCTCTTCAATTAACAGATTCTTTCCTGTGACACCTCACACAACATACATCACTGAATTTTCTGGTTCTTGCTCAATCATTTTAATTTTACTGTAAAGATGCCTATAATGGAGCCTAATCCAGTGCAGAAGGAGAACAAGTTGTGTCCCTTCGTTAATCTCTTTGTCTCTATTTTATACACTGCATTCCTCCAAGGCTGCTTGTATTTTGTTATACGTAACACTGACATTGCCTTTAAAATTGCTCTCTGAATATGAAAATCTCCTTAGCTGCCTCCTGCTCATATGTATCCTCTAGTTCTGACTGTACTGAATGTGATGCATTGAAAGCAAAGCCCACCACCTGCTTCAATCAAACCCAAATGACAGATTTCTACACAAAATCAAACTCATTGCCTATGATTTTTGCTCAGCTTTTCAAATCAGACAGGAGTATTTCTTGGGGATAAAAATATTTTCCAGTCTTCTGAGTAGACTTAGATCCCATTTTAAAAGAAAGAGCGTAGCTGATAAGGATTGGAACAGAAATGGGATTTAACTGCATACTGTCTTAGGTGATGAATGAGGGGTTTGGTGAAAAAAAAGGGCATATTGCATTCAGAGTGTTTGATCTTTGGTTAGAAAGGCCACTGAATGGGGAATAAAAAACACTAATTACCATTTGTACAGTAATATTTTATGTTGATATGGTCATGTTGGATATTTGATATGCCAAATCAGGGGTACATTTCAGAGAACAGGAATGGATTTGACTCTTATAAGTTAAAACTAATTATATTGGTGACTTGGTAAAGAGAATATTCCTTTCATTAGATGGTTAAGCATTTTTAAAAACTTATTCTGTGCAGCTTTCCCTTAGGATCCCAGTAGCACATTATAAAACTCCAATCAAGTAAGCAGTCTGTGGTTTATTATAGTTCACTATCTGAGGCTCACCTGCCCACTCATCTTCTCATCAACCCCCAATCCTTATCTAGCAGGTCACACCTCAACAAAAGGAGGAAAGGAAAGAAGGTAGAAGAGAAGAAAAGAAGAAAGAGTAAGGGAGAAAAAGAGAAAGTGGGTTAACTTTATTTGAGGATTTTCTGAGCACCAGCTGAGTGGGAGCTGTTTCCTTTGTATATGCTAATTTTATCTACCCCTTCCAGTTTGCAAGCATGCTCACTGTCATTTCAGTCATGTCAGACTCTTTGCAACCCTATGGATTGTAGCCCATGAGACTTCTCTGCCCAAGGGATTCTCCAAGCAAGAATACTAGAGTGGTTGCTATGCCCTCCTCCAGGAGATCTTCCCGACCTAGGGATCGGACCATGTCTCTTACATTTCCTGCACTGGCAGGGTGGTTCTTTACCACTAGGGCCACCTGGGAAGACAATTCCACCCAGTTTAATCCAAGATGAAGCTAGGATCTTTAAACTGTAAGGGGTGTAGGTAATGATCCCTTTCCTCTTATTTTTTAGGTGAAGAGACTGTGCTCAGGATGGTTAAGAAATTGACCCAATTGGTCAGTGACAGTGTCCTCGCTGAGCTCAGCACAGAGGGAGGTGCCATTCTCTCCCTCCCTCTCCTAGAGCATTATCACTACAGTGGGGGAACTGCAGGACTGGCACTGAACAGGCTGGCAGTGACTAATAAGTGACTAATGATAGGCTGACACGTGGACACTCACTTAAACGGAACACTGGGAATTTCCAGAAATACTTTCAAGACAGGAGTACCAAAAAGATCTGGACTTCCCTCGTGGGTTAGTGGAACACCAGCACTCTGGATCTAAGTACTAGTATTAACGTGATTGTCATTGGATTCAGAGGCTTGGAATGTTAAACATTTATATTAAAAGCATCATTATTTCAAGTTCACAGATTTCATAAGTGTTGTCTAATGAGTTTCTTGTTTTCTTTGTTCTACTTAGTATTACATTTGTACTGAAATAGACCTTATTAATTCTCTACATTCAGACAAATCTATCTTGACAAATATCACAAAGGACTCATCGTATGAATCACACTTCAACCTCCGGCTGCTCAGAAGAAATGAGCCCACATTTGAGAGTTAAGAGAGGGCAGTTTCATTCCCAGCCCTGAATCATCTGATTGCACTTCTGTGAGTCACCTTATTTCTCCGGCCTCAGGTTCCGATTGGCTTCTTGGAATGATTGTTGATGAAAAAATAATTAAGTGAATGAATGAGGAGATATACATGGAGAAGGGAGACACATGCACTAAAGCTAACATTTCCTGGCTTGAATCCTAATTCTACTGAATACTAGCAACAAAACTTTGCCAAATTATTTTATTTGGGGGCTCTATTATCTTTAAAGTAGGAATAATGATAATTGTGGTCATTTGGTTATTGTGAGCACTAAATGAGCAAATATATGCTAAGTTCTAATAGCCTCATTTAGTGCATAATAAACAATCAAATATATTTATTAAACTTTATAACATTTGTTTTTCTCATGGGTCTATTTGAATAATGTTATAATAACATTTTGTAATGTTGTCTAATGATCTTTCGATCTTTTGATATCACCTACAAAGTGATTCAAGATAGAAATGTGTAAAATATATACATTTAAAATTTCAGAGTGACCTATATTTGGAGAGAAATATGAATGAACAGCTTAGAATGTTACCTGATGGTAGAGTATAACAACAGAAAAGTAAGAATCTACGTATTTGCCTTATCTCCTTATTATTTCTTTTGTTCACATAATTGTGAAATATATTTGTTTATGTATTTTTGTAAATAAAATTAAGTCCCTTTAAATCCTTATCCCCATTTTCTCTATCTTTGTCTTAATTTTTTCCTTCATTTGGCACATAGTAATCCCTCAATATGTTGTATCTTTTGTCATTATTAGTTAAGAGAAGAAAAAATGTAATTGAAATGATCAAGGCTTTGGGGCAGTAGGAACACACCATGGATTTCTCATCACATGAAAAGGTATTACTTTCCTGTTCTCTCTCCCTGTTTTTCTTTTCCCTTAAAAATTTTGGAGGAGTTGCAAACTGCCCAACTGTAGATAAGTCCTTTTGCATGCAGGCACACATTTGCTCATTTACCCAAAAGATTTTTTTAATACCTGGCAGTTGGATATTGACTACTAGGTTTGGGGTAACTACCATGAGCTGGCAACTGGTCATTCCTGTTATAATTTTTCATGCTATATTCTACATTTATTTGCAATAAGCAGGTCATTGCAATCCAAACAGGAAATATGCTTTTGGCCTTTTACCTCCCCAATCACCTTCTGAGAGTGAAACATATCACAGATAACTTATTTCAATAGCTCCCTTCTAGTGGAACTTTTTATTGTCTCCTCAATCCACTTTGGTGTCTACATCTACATACTAGTAGAATAACACTCTAAAAAGGGTTTTCACTAAACAAACACACACACCCTCTTTATTAATTAATACCAATAGCCTATATTAATGGCAGAAGTACATAAAATTTGCATTTTCCAAAGAGTATCTAGAGAAATTTTAAAGTTCATTCTACAATAACTTTGACATGAATTTTGCTTTCTAGAAATGAATATTCAGATGGTCCTAAGTAATCATTCATAGAGTTTATAAATGTATATTCTCAGACATAAATGTTTTAATATATGAAATATTCAAACACCAATATTGAAATATCTGGAAGGCTCTTTGAAGAAAAAAGTAAAATAAGGTGATCGTACGCACTGGAACATTTTAACTTATTATGTAAAAGCAAATTGTCTCAGTCATGTAAGCAAATAGTTCTTTTTTCTTTATGTTTACATTTGAAGCCACTATTCATTTATAAATACATGCATACACATACATTCATTAGTATCAAAATTTGATTCTCAATGATTTGAAGATGAATACATATTTTCCTAATTTTGCTTATTATCACACAGTTTTAAACAATGTCATATGCCATGTATTTAGAAATAATATTCTTATGTATTGTCATGCTCTCTTCAACCACTGATAAACATAAAAAATGTATACACATATGTATATTCACACACATACAAATGTACGTTTACATACACAGATATGTACACACGTAGGCCTCCCAGATGGTACTCGTGGTAAAGAACTCACTTGCCAGTGCAGAAGGCATAAGAGATTCAGGTTTGATCCCTGGGTCAGGAAGATCCTCTAGAGGAGGGCATGGCAATTCACTCCAGGATTCTTGCTTGGAGAATCTCATGGGCAGAGGAGGCTGGCAGGCTATAGTCCATGGGTTGCAGAGTCAGACGCAACTGAAACAACTTTTCATACATACATATACACATACAAAATTTTTGCACAAAATATGAAATTTCCAGACATAATCCGTTATTCTTGTTATTTCCAAATTAATATCAAAAGAGGTAATATATTACTATATATCATATAATGTATATATATCAAGTTATATATTCATCCTTTGGGACTTGTTGAGATTATACTTATAAGTATAGTATGGAATCAATTTTTATGAATACTCCATATGTTTTTTTCCTTAAAAAGTGCATTTTTATTAATGTGTATAAAGTTTTATATATCTCCATTATATCAGTGTGGTTTACTATCATTTTCAAAGCTTCTACAGCCTTATCTAAATTATCTCTACATTAATGAAAGAAATATGTTGACATTTTCCACAGTGATAGCATTCTCCCTGTAGATGTCTTAGATTTTATAGTTTGAGGTTATTATATCTTACTGGTGAATTGAACCTTTTATCATAATCAAAGTAATCAAACTTTGATCATAAAAGTAATCAACTCTCTAATATCATTTTTATTCTGTTTTATCTGCTTGCTTTCAATGTAGAGCCATTTCTTTGCCTTATATCAGCTTTTTTATGGTTAGTATTCAATAGGTATATATTTTTCATCATTTGCTTTAAATATTTTGTTGTCCTTAAACATTTTACGTTGATTCCCTTATAGACAATACACAGCTAAAATTTTTTTCTTTGCATGCCATCCCTCATGCATGCCACCTCATCTTTCTCATCTGAGTCTTTTATACGCACTTCTTCTGACCCTCTCTCTCTCTTTCTGTCTGTTTCTCTCCTACCTAACATGCCTCCTTATATTTTCCTTTTGTGAAGGTATTTGGTAGTCAACTCTCTCAGATTTTATCTGAAAATGTCTTTATCCTCATTCTTGAGAGATAGTTTCACTGAGTTTACAATTCTAGGTTCATGATTACTTTTTATCAAATCATCGAATATATGATTTCCTTCACTTCTGGCTTCAGTTATTGTTGTTGAGAATTCAGTTGTCAGTCTTACTATCACTCCTTTAGGAGCATGCCCTTTTGACTGTATTTAAGATCAGTTCTTTTTCTTTGTTGTCCTGAAGTTCATTTCTGGTTAACTAGGAACTAATTTGTATTCATTTAAGTTCTTGGAACTTTTTAAAATTTTTAAATTTGATAACTGTTTCTTTTTAGTAGTGTAAATGTCCTACTATTTTCATTATCTTCCTCTGGAATTCTGATTAAATATATGTGATACTTATTATATTTTTAAGTCTTTTAATCTTTTTATTCTGCTTGTCTTTCTAGACTATATTCTAGAAACTGAATTCATATATTTTTTTAGCTCACATATTCTCTCTTCAACTATATTTAATTGGTTGTTTAATTTTCTAATTAGAGCTTTATTTTAATATTTACTGTTTTATTTCTAGAAATTCTTTTTGGCTCCTCAAATCTGACTATTCTCTGATTGTATTTGCAAGTTTTTCTTTTATTAAACATTGTTTTTTAAAAGTTATGTGCCTGATTTTTTCAATATCTGAATTAATTTTGAATTTGCTTATCTGCTGACTGTTGTTTCTGCTAGTTCCTACCTGTATTCCTTATTTCCTTTTACGTTTTGTGAGTTTTAACTTCGAGTAGCTCATTTTTCTTTGAGACCTGGGTTGAAGCTAAATTCCTACAGAGATTTGCATCTGATTCTGCCAGTTGCCTGGAGGAGTGTTTGAATCACCCAGGTAGTATGAAATCATATCTCAGATGTACTGCAAGAACCAGTACAGATTATAAAAATTCAAAGAAAGATTTTTCCCTTCACTCAGTCCTGGACCTCAGATAGGAAAAAATTCCCCATATCTCCTTTGTGTAGCAAAGTTTTTCTTGCCTAATTCTGTTTCTCACTGTTACTGTGCATGTAACCCATAGAGAGAAGTTCAAACTCTATGAAGTCCAATCTCTTATTAGATTCCCTGCATTGGAAACATCCTGAGTTTTATCTCATCTTTTCCACACCCCATACTATCATGAAAGCTCAAAATAACTAGAGATGCGTAATCATTCTCAAGACAAAAATTAAAAGTGAGGTTTCTGACCTACTATTATTCTCTTGTTTTATATATTTGGGGGTTTTGAAGATTTCTGATCTTCTGAAAAGTTAAAAAATGCATTTAGGAAGCTGTTTTATATATTTTTAACAAAATATTTTTTCAACATTTTAGTTTCTTCAGGCACAAACAGCACTTTGGTGGATTAGTTTGTGTGATGTACTGCCATATTATTGGAAACAGGAGTACCTGAACATATTCTTAAGGAAATGACATGCCGATTTTTGAGAGCTTTTTATAAAAGACAAATTTGACTTAATACTCTATGCATATTATTATTGATAGATACCCACAGAGGCTGTCAACATTGAAAAAGTGTTAAAAACAAATAGGAGTCATTTTTTTTGCAAACTGGAGTAACTGCACAAAATACCTGTAAAATGTACTTAAGGTTTTTTTCTTTCTTTCTTTCTTTTAAATGGAGACAGCATTAGACAGAGTAAAAAATGAGAATAAATTTATTGAAGGAGATAACACCAACTAAAGATTAAAAAATAATTTATAAACTTAAGGGAACACAACTACTATCTCCAAGCAATAATTGTAAGAATCTCTGAACTGAAAAACAGCCCCAGTAACAGTAACACATGATAATGAACTTGTTTCATCAGTATTTTGCTTTGTGTTGTTAGCTAATAACCACAAAACAGTGATTATAAGCCTCAGTATTTTGCTTTGTGTTGTTAGCTAATAACCACAAAACCATAAGCCCAGTGAAAACTACTCATAATTAAATACTTTTTGATCTGCTATCTCAAGATGTCAGACTCTCAAAAATTAAGGAAAATACTGACAGTGACTAAGTTAAATAAGAAATTAGTTCCTCAAGAAATCCTACTTGTCTTAACCTACTCTTTGCACACCTACAATGTAATGAAGGAGAACCAGGGTCAAGTTATAGCAAGAGAGTTTAATTAATTTATTTATTTTTCAATATCTTGTGACATTACATCTATTTGGGGAAAAAAATAATCCATTCAGAAACCTATGAGAATTGTGTTTTAGGACAACCCAGAATGAGATATTTATCTGGATGGAAAACTTTAAATAAAAAGGTTTTCTTCTTTCCTGCTTCCTCTCTCTCAAACAACCCCAAGGACTGATCTTATGTCATACTTTTTTCTCAATAATGGAATAAAAGATAACTTCAGAGAACAACACTGTGCTCTTCCGGGTAATAATTTTTTTAATTAATTTTTATTTTCTAGTTTGTTTTGCTTTATAATACTGTATTCATTTTGCTATACATTGACATGAATCAGCCACGAGGTACATGAACTCACAACCCCAACCCCCTCTCTCCTCTCCCACCCCACACCATCTCTCTGGATTATCCCCGTGCATCAGTCCCAAGCATCTTGCATCCTGCATTGAACCTAGACTGGCGATTCGTTTCACTTATGATATCATACATGTTACACTGCCTCTCTCCCAAATCATCCCACCCTCTCCCTCTCCCACAGAGTCCAAAAGGCCGTTCTATACATCTGTGTCTCTTTTGCTGTCTTGCGTACAGGTTTATCATTACCATCTTTCTAAATTCCATATATATGTGTTAGTATACTGTATTGGTGTTTTTCTTTCTGGCTTACTTCACTCTGTATAATCAGCTCCAGCTTCATCCACCTCATTAGAAATGATTGAACTGTATTCTTTTTAATGGCTGAGTAATACTCCATTGTGTATATGTACCACAGCTTTCTTATCCATTCATCTGCTGATGGACATCTAGGTTGCTTCTATGTCCTGGCTATTATAAATAGTGCTGCGATGAACATTGGGGTACATGTGTCTCTTTCAATTCTGGTTTCCTCGGTGTGTATGCCCAGCAGTGGGATTGCTGGGTCATAACGCAGTTCTATTTGCAATTTTTTAAGGAATCTCCACACTGTTCTCCATAGTGGCTGTACTAATTTGCATTCCCACCAACAGTGTAAGAGAGTTCCCTTTACTCCACACCCTCTCCAGCATTTATTGCTTGTTGACTTTTGGATCGCAGCCATTCTGATTGGTGTGAAATGGTACCTCATTGTGGTTTTGATTTGCATTTCTCTGATAATGAGTGATGTTGAGCATCTTCCTCTGTCCATGGGATTCTCCAGGCAAGAATACTGGAGTGGGTTGCCATTTCCTTCTCCAGGTGATCTTCCCAACCCAGAGATCGAACTCGGGTCTCCCAAATTGCAGGCAGACACTTTTACCATCTGAGCCACCAGAAGAAACACTAGACACAGTAGCAGACTTTATTTGCGGGGGAGGTGCTTCAAAATCACTGCAGATGGTGACTGCAGCCATGAAATTAAAAGATGCTTACTCTCTGCAAGAAAAGTTATGACCAATCTAGTCAGCATATGAAAAAGCAGAGACATTACTTTGCAAACAAAGTTTCATCTAGTCAAGGCTATGGTTTTTCCAGTAATCACATGTAGATGTGAGAGTTGGACTAATCAGAAAGCTGAGCACCGAAGAATTGATGCTTTTGAACTGTGGTTTGGAGAAAACTCTTGATAGTCCCTTGGACTACAAGGAGTTCCAACCAGTCCATCCTAAAGGAAATCAATCCTGAATGTTCATTGGAAGGACTGATGCTGAAGCTGAAACTCCAGTATTTGGCCCCCTGATGCGAAGAACTGACTCATTTGAAAAGACACTGATCCTGGGAAAGATTGAAGGCAAAAGAAGAAAGGGATGACAGAGGATGAGATGGTTGGATGGCATCACTGACTCAATGGACATGAGTTTGAATAAACTCCGGGAGTTGGTGATGCACAGGGATGCCTGGCGTGCTGCAGTCTTGGGGTTGTAAAGAGTGGAACACGACTGAGCGACTGAACTGAACTAAACTGTAGTTATCCATTAGCATGTAGAATTGGTTGGATGGCATCACTGACTCAATGGACATGAGTTTGAATAAACTCCGGGAGTTGGTGATGCACAGGGATGCCTGGCGTGCTGCAGTCTTGGGGTTGTAAAGAGTGGAACACGACTGAGCGACTGAACTGAACTAAACTGTAGTTATCCATTAGCATGTAGAATAAAAAAAAATATTGTACTCTTATCTTTCATTAATATACCTTTTTAAAGTTATTCCAGAGAAATTTAGAGGAAACTAGGAAATAAATGTCTCTCTCTCTTTTTTTTAATTTTAAAATCAAATCTGGCTCTATGTATACTTTTTTTTGACAATTTGACTCTACTGAATGGTCTCCATCTTTTTTCATATATTTATTTTGTCATATATAGAGGATAGGCTAATCTTAGCATGTACCCAATATTATTTATTTTAATAATTTTTCACCTATATGTAGTTGCAAAAAAAGGGAAAGGGTCATACCTTATTTTTTTCCTCCATATTTTATACTATTTGGAGGTATTAGGACATCTTAGTTGTAACTCTTGCACTAATAGGTGAGTCACATCCCTTCCCCTCTTTAAGTCTCTCTTTTCTTATCTGTGATATGAAGGTGTTTGGCAAGAGTTTTTTTCTAAAGTCTCTTAGTACCTATAGAGCATTAGGAGAAATGAATAAAATCAGGGAGTTTTATCCAAAGCATTTAGAAGGTGTTTTCTAACTGTTCTTTGTTGGGAATAACAATATACATCTTTTGCATATATATTTGAATAGGACTTTTTTTTTCACTGCTTCAGTATTCAAAGTCACTTCCATTGATCTATATTTCTGTCTTTGTGCCAGTAACCATATTGTCTTGATGACTGTAGCTTTGTAGTAAAGCCTGAAGTCAGGCAGGTTGATTCCTCCAGTTCCATTCTTCTTTCTCAAGATGGCTTTGGCTGTTCGAGGTTTTTTGTTTGGATTTATCTCTGGGCTTTCTATTTTGTTCCATTGATCTATATTTCTGTCTTTGTGCCAGTACCATACTGTCTTGATGACGGTGGCTTTATAGTAGATCCTGAAGTCAGGCAGGTTGATTCCTCCAGTTCCATTCTTCTTTCTCAAGATGGCTTTGGCTATTCGAGGTTTTTTGTATTTCCATACAAATTGTGAAATTATTTGTTCTAGCTCTGTGAAAAATACCGCTGGTAGCTTGATAGGAATTGCATTGAATATGTAGATTGCTTTGGGTAGTATACTCATTTTCACTATATTGATTCTTCTGATCCATGAACATGGTATATTTCTCCATCTATTAGTATCCTCTTTGATTTCTTTCATCAATGTTTTATAGTTTTCTATATATAGGTCTTTAGTTTCTTTAGGTAGGTATATTCCTAAGTATTTTATTCTTTTCATTGCAATGGTAAATGGAATTGATTCCTTAATTTCTTTTTCTACTTTCTCATTATTAGTGTATAGGAATGCAAGGGATTTCTGTGTGTTGATTTTATATCCTGCAACTTTATTATATTCATTGATTAGCTCTAGGATTTTCTGGTGGAGTCTTTAGGGTTTTCTATGTAGCGGATCATGTCATCTGCAAACAGTGAGGTTTTATTTCTTCTTTTCCAGTCTGGATTCCTTTTATTTCTTTTTCTGCTCTGATTGCTCTGGCCAAAACTTCCAGAACTATGTTGAATAGTAGCAGGGAAAGTGGGCACCCTTGTCTTGTTCCTGACTTTAGGGGAAAGGCTTTCAATTTTTCGCCATTGAGGAGAATGTTTGCTATGGGTTTGTCATATATAGCTTTTATTATGTTGAGGTATGTTCCTTCTATTCCAGCTTTCTGGAGAGTTTTTATCATAAATGGATGTTGAATTTTGTCAAAGGCCTTCTCTGCATTTATTGAGATAATCATATGGCTTTTATTTTTCAATTTGTTAGTGTGGTGAATTACATTGATTTATTTGTGGATATTGAAGAATCCTTGCATCCCTGGGATAAAGCCCACTTGGTCATGGTGTATGATCTTTTTAATGTGTTGTTGGATTCTGATTGCTAGAATTTTGTTCCTGGTAATAAATTTCATGGGTGTTGGGATAAATTGCAAGGACAGATTGTGAGCCAATTAGACAAGAAAATGGCATAGAAAGTTTTAGAGACAGTACTTCAAAAGTAAGGGACTTTGGAAAAAAATTTAAACAAGAAATATAAGAGCATGGTCTTTCAGCTACTTGTTGCAATATACAAAATGGTTGGGAGTCCTGAGCATCTCTACCTGAAGTCCAACAAAATTTCGGTATCATTGCAATTGAGCAGATGTAGAGAATTTTCACATAAACTTAGTACACAGGTGTTTGGTTTGTAACTTACCAGGTAATTTCCCATGTCCCCAAACAGCTTTCTACCCCCAGTATTATTGGAAGGTATATTTTACTACTAGAGATTCACTAAAGATGTTCCAGGCTTCTGTGGAAATACTTCTAAATCCAAACATCCCTCAGAAGTATACAATAATTTTAATCTATCAAAATGTGGAGTTCATCTCTATTGGCAAAGTAGGGAACGATATCTGAAATTCAGAAAAAGGCAGGTAGATTTGCAGCAGGCAGTGAGAACATATAACTGAAAAGCTCTTGAAGATAGTTGGTTCATACAAGTCACATAGCAAGTAAAGAGAAGGCATGTGATGCTATGGAGTTAAATATATACCTACTAGGTGGCCAATGGACAGAGATTAGGTAGACCCCAACTGAATGAAGTAGTTCAAGCATCAGGAAGAAAAGCTGTAGAGAAGTCTTTCTAACCTATAACCTGTGGTTTTCTACACCAGAGGTTGGCAAACTTTCTGTCCTCCAAAACCCTTTACACACCCAAAGATTATTGGAGCTCTCAAAAGGCTTTTATTTATAAGGTGATAAGAATAGATATTTACCATAATAGGAATTAAAATTTAAGGAAATTAAAATTTCTTAATTCATTTTTAAAAACTACAATAATATCTCCAATTCAAGTTAACAGAAATAATTTAATTTTATGAAAAATTAGCATATTTTCTAAAACAAGAATAAGACTGACTTTGATTTACATTTTGAAAGTCTGGCTTAATAGAAAGTACCTGGATTTGCATATCCATTTCTGAATTCAGTCTGTTACAGCATATTTTTATTGAAGAATATGAAGAAAATCTGGTCACAAAGAGGTTTGAATTTGAAAAAGGAAGAATATAATAGTCCTTTCAAATAACTGTGAATAGTCATCTTTAATATTATACCAAAACTCAAGAAGTGGTAGTTTCTTAAAACTTAAGTATATTATTTGCAAACTATCAGTGATGTTACATTAAAATCAATTTATCTAGCTTGTTCTTAAAATAGATGTTGTACTCAAATATGATTTTATAATATCACGCATTGGTCATTTGGAAAAAATTAGTGCTGTGAGAAATGAAGTCTTTCCCATATTGACACGTTTCACTATAGATTATTCAAAATCACATATAAGATCACTGATTTCATTAGAGAAGTACTCAGGTAGTCAGATACTGTCAGGATAGTGGTGGCTGATACACGTTTTCTAAAATTCTAAATTTTGCTTGAAAGTGCAAATGTTTTCATTGACAGCAGATGCTATCAGATGTTTTTCTTGACTGACAGCCTATTTGGTTGATTCTAGAGAAAATATTTGTTAAACACGTAATCCTGAAGAATTGTTGGTTTGGTTCAGTTCAGTTGCTCAATCATGTCCGACTCTTTGTGACCCCATGGACTGCAGCACGCCAGGCTTCCCTGTCCATCACCAACTCCCGGAGCTTACTCAAACTCATGTCCATCGAGTTAGTGATGCCATCTGACCATCTCATCCTCTGTCATCCTTTTCTCCTCCTGCCTTCAATCTTTCTCAGCATCAGGATATTTTCCAATGAGTCAATTCTTTGCATTAAGTGGCCAAAGTATTGGAGCTTCAGCTTCAGCATCAGTTCTTCCAATGAATATTCAGGACTGATTTCCTTTAGAATTGACTGGTCTGCTCTCCTTGCAGTCCAAGGGACTCTAAAGAGTCTTCTCCAGCATCACAGTTCAAAAGCATCGATTCTTCATTGCTCAGCTTTCTTTATAGTTCAGCTCTCACAACCATACATGATTACTGGAAAACCATAGCTTTGACTAGATGGGCTTTGTGGGTAAAGTAATGTAAACTTTTGTGGGTAAAGTAATGTAAACTTTTTATTATGCTGTCTAGGTTGGTCATAACTTTTCTTCCAAAGAGCAAGCATCTTTGGCCCTTGTTATTTCTTTCAGGTAAAAATGCTGTTCCTAAGGATGTCTGCTCCTGGACAAGATGGAGTAACAGAAACTGGATTTACCCAACTACATGACTTTTAAAATGGGCAAAATATATGAAACATCATTGGAACAGATCCATGAAAGATAGAAAGCAAGCTCTGTAATTGCTCGAGTTAAAAGCTTAGCGAGTTTCCAGGTCATAGTGCAGAGAGAGGAAACCAAAAAGGAGACTGTGAGATAACTCACATTAAGGACATGGAACTGAGTTCAGGGAGAACAAGGTGGCTCCTGCTAATTGGGAAGAATAGGAAAGGAAGATTGTGCAGGGCAGCTGGGAGATCTGTAGAGAACTTCCCCAAGAACATTCAGCTGCTTACTGATTAGTGTGTGCTGTAGCAAAACTCACCAAAAAGTTAGGGAAAGAATCACCTCAAATGATTAGAGGTTAACAGTGCTGTGATCAGGCTTGCGGATTCTACATGTACTTTATGCTGGGAAAATGCCTAGAAGTGAAACTGATAGGCTATGTAATATTTGCTATGTAATGTTCTTCTTTAGTAGACACACCAACCAGCTTAACAGTTCCACTGGATGCTTTCAGTTTTTCTATGTCTTCTTGTGTTGTCTATCATTTTTATTTTAGTCATTCTGGTGTATATCATCTCATTCAATTTTGATTTGCACTTCCTTGATTACTATGGAAGCAAGTTCCTTTTTATGTGTTCTTTGGCTTTGTTCATATAACCGTTATGGCATAACTAATCATTAAAATAACGGTCATAAAAAATGTCTTGTTTTATTGATTTTGAACTTCTTTCTCCTTAGCAATAATACACCCAAATATCAAAGCTTAGAGGAAATTTTTTTTTTTTAGAGGAAATTTTCTGTCCGAATTGTTTGACTGTCTTGGGAAAAGTCCACTGCACATCTGAAATGTGGGAAAAGCACTATTCAGTAAGCAGCTTTGGAAAATCTTCATTGATTGCGCTAACTGGAAATACTTTACCAAACTGAGTAAGTCGGCTCAAGTAATTAGCCAGTGGGTGATGATCAGATTGTAAATAAGCTGAATAGCCAAGTCTGCCCCACATGAGCTTGTGGGGGAGGTTTGCTATTAGTATTTCTGACTTTAATGCTTGACCAACTTACCTCACAGAGTGAAGCTGAGACACTTGGATAAATAGGGCAGAAGATTCTATCACATGACACTGGCAAATTTTCTTGCAACAAAATTAGAACAAATTGACAGATCTCTGTCAACTTTAGAAACAACTTTGCCATGTAAATAAAAATAAGACTGCACTGAAGGGGGCATCTGGTTGTGCGAAAATAGACTGCACCCGGCCCAGTGAAAATTAGCTATCGTGAAAGGGTTTGCTAAGTATTTTTTTCTTTGGTGCTGTCATTCCTGAATACTTCTATCACCTGAAGCCTTATGCTTGGATTTTCTCAAATCACTCGATTTACATATTTTTAAAAACTGTAGTGGGTGTCTAACTATGCCATCAGCATGATCTCGAGGCAGGAGATAGATGGGCTCCAGGTTAGATATTTACAATTGGCCTTCTCTTTGCATTTCTTGGGGCATGAAGAAGTTAGGCTTTGGGCTGGATACTTACAACTCTTAGCATTTCCTGAGACAAGCAGTAGATGGGCTCCAGTTGAGGAATTTACCATCAGCCTTCTGTTTGCTCTCTGAAATGGAAGTAACAGCAGAAACAAGATAAATAGCCAATGTTTGTCTTGTAAAGATCTTGAGGTTATACCCATGGTAAAGACAAAGAGGAGCAAAACCCTGTTTGAGTAAAGGATTAAGGGATCTCCACTGGCCCCCTTGGGACAAGGGAGCCACTACACATGTACAGAAAGGCTTCTTGTGGGTCAGGATAATGCCAGACCATAATAAGTTTTGCTCCTCCTAGAAGCCTTCACTTTGAGATCCATCTTGGCTGAGGGGTGTGTGCACACCCAGAGGAGGGTCCCAGGTTAGGTCAGGTGTGGGAAAAGAAAACAAATAACTGGCTAAAGAAAGACAAGAACTGCTCTCTATAAATGACTTAACCACCTCTTTACTGAGCTCCTCCTCACTAGGGTGACACCCACACCCTTTCTCTCTGATTGTGCCTCTCTGCCTTGCTTCTATCCCATCTAAACAAACTGTTTTTCTCTGAGCTCTCCCATTTGTTGTACTGTAGCTCTAGTAATAAACTTTGTACCTGCATTTATATTTTTTGCCTCTGTGATAAATGCATTTTTCATTGGAGGGAAAGATCCAGGGGAAAATAGCTTCTAACCTCTATTCCTTGCTGGTCTGGTGGCTAGGATTCCTGGTTCTCATCCAGGCTACCCAGGTTCAGCTCTTGGACAGGGAATTAAGATCTCATTTCATGCCATTGCTCACTGCTGCCTCACCAAGATCAATCTCAATTAACATAACTGTCTATGAGTCACAGCAGCCCTGAAAAAGGTGCTAATGGGCATCATTAGACATTCTACCTTTCCTCTTCTAAAGGCAGTCTGTGAAACCTCCCAGATAAAGCAAAATATCACAAAGTAAATAGATCCAAAATAGCTCCTTGGTCCTGATGCTTCTGCCTCCTACATTCTGTATTATTCATTTTGATGAGACTCATGGTTTTTCATTGCAATTCATGCCACTCATTTTTAGAGACTATCACCTTAACTCATGAGTTCAATGATGAAGGGAATGTTTTGAAGAGTGGAGGAGACTCTGTCTGGATTATGTCTCTTTAGTAAAAGTACAATGGAACAAATTATCTGTTAAATTTCAAATTTTAAGCCTATATATCATTGCTTGTGTTTTCATTTTTCTATTTAAGTAAATAAGATAAGCAATGATTCAAAGAATAGGTATCTCAGGCACTGTTGGTGATAAGGATGTTAGCTTACTGTTTAGCTTAGATTTAGTTGCTCAAGTACCAAATTACTGTTGTTTTATATCAAACAAAAACAACAGTATTTATGAGTGTTTACTAAACATCAGATAAAGCACTAACAGCTCTGCTTGCATAAATCTTCTTTTCTTCTCAATGATTATACAAGTTAAATATATTATTTCTCTATTTCAGATAAGAAAATTGAAGCTTAAAAAGTTTACATCCCTTTCATTTTCCTTGTTAATATTCATTCAACATCCCATTTGTTTGTCCCTTTCTTCTATGCTGCCTGTCAAAGCATTTGTTTCCCAAATACCATTGTCTTTTTCCTCCTATAGTTTCCATGGAAAATTTGATTTCTGTTAGGATTTCCTTTAAGTTTAGGTAATGAGATAGACAGTGCTAAATCCATCATTACTTGTAGAAACTGATGACAGATGAAGGACTGCTCATTAAAAATCTTAAATATCTTACTTGTATTTTAATAAATAACATTTTAAATTAAAAGTGGAAAATAACCACAAAACAGTATTTACTTTAATCAATTATGTGGAATCACTCTCCCTGTGCCTTTTGAGAGAAAAACCAATCTAAATATTTATTTAGATTTATTTAGAGTTCCAGAAAAACATCTCTTTCTGCTTTATTGACTACGCCAAAGCCTTCGTGCGGATCACAATCAACTGTGGAAAATTCTGAAAGAGATGGGAATACCAGATCACTTGACCTGCCTTTTGAGAAATCTGTATGCAGGTCAGAAAGCAACAGTTAGAACTGGACATGGAACAACAGACTGGTTCCAAATAGGAAAAGGAGTGCATCAAGGCTGTATATTGTCACCCTGCTTATTTAACTTCTATGCAGAGTACATCATGAGAAACGCTGGACTGGAAGAAACACAGCTGGAATCAAGATTGCCGGGAGAAATATCAGTCACCTCAGATATGCAGATGACACCACCCTTATGGCAGAAAGTGAAGAGGAGCTAAAAAGCCTCTTGTTGAAAGTGAAAGAGGAGAGTGAAAAGTTTGGCTTAAAGCTCAAGATTCAGAAAACGAAGATCATGGCATCTGGTCCCATCACTTCATGGGAAATAGATGGGGAAACAGTAGAAACAGTGTCAGACTTTATTTTGGGGGGCTCCAAAATCACTGCAGATGGTGACTGCAGCCATGAAATTAAAAGATGCTTACTCCTTGGAAGAAAAGTTATGACCAACCTAGATAGTATATTCAAAAGCAGAGACATTACTTTGCTGACTAAGGTCATTCTAGTCAAGGCTATGGTTTTTCCTGTGGTCATGTATGGATGTGAGAGTTGGACTGTGAAGAAGGCTGAGCACTGAAGAATTGATGCTTTTGAACTGTGGTGTTGGAGAAGACTCTTGAGAGTCCCTTGGAGTGCAAGGAGATCCAACCAGTCCATTCTGAAGGAGATCAACCCTGGGATTTCTTTGGAAGGAATGATGCTAAAACTGAAGCTCCAGTACTTTGGCCACCTTATGCGAAGAGTTGACTCACTGGAAAAGACCCTGATGCTGGGAGGGATTGGGGGCAGGAGGAGAAGGGGATGACTGAGGATAGATGGCTGGATGGCATCACGGACTCAATGGACGTGAGTCTGAGTGAACTCCAGGAGTTGGTGATGGACAGGGAAGCCTGGTGTGCTGCGATTCATGGGGTTGCAAGGAGTCGGACACGACTGAGCGACTGAACTGAACTGAACTGAAATATATTTTATTTATTTTATATATATTGTATATATATTTAAATATATTTTTGTCCTGATGAACAAAAACAATTGACATAGAGCAGGTTCTCAGCAAGTATTCAGGAAATAAAATAATGCTAGTAGTTTATTAGTATAAGAAGCTCTAACAGTTTATAATGTAAGTCTTCAAAAAGTCCAGAAAGCAAATAGGAACATTAACTTTGCTTGCTATTGTGCTTATATCTTGCTTTCTTCTTCAGTCTCACTCTTAGACTATAATATCTATAGTCTAATAAACATTTCTCTGAGTCATTTTTGGCCATAAAAAGTTATGCTTAAAATCATGACGACATGCTATATTTTTGAATTTTTTAGACATTTTAAGATGAATATTATGAAAATCTCGAAGTTTATTAGAGTGGTCTGATTAGTCATGCTAAGACATTTCAAGTTGCTTGTAGTCCATGAAAATAAGTCTTATAACCTGGTATCCTTCTGTTGAGCCAAAAGTATTTTAAAATATTTTTAAACCCCTGAAATATAATGAGATTTGTGCTTGAGAAAAACCAAAAACAGTGTGCTTGTGCTTATGTGTTTAGTTGCTAAGTAGTGTCTGACTCTTTGCAACCCCCATGGACTGCAGCCCACCAGGCTCCTTTGCCCATGAAATTTCCCAGGCAAGAACACTGGAGTTGGTTGCCATTTCCTTCTCCAGAGGATAATCCCAACCCAGGGATTGAACCCATGTCTCCTGCATTGGCAGGCAAATTCCTTTCCACTGAGCCACCTGGGAAGCCCCCAAACTTAAAGACAGATAAATTTACACTTTGATTTGTGATGGAGTAACTGCTGTCAAACCAATTCTCCCATCATGAACACCGTTCAAGCAGAATTTTAAAAGAGCATAAAAAGACCACTATTTGAAGGCATCAGAGAACATACACGGTTACTGTAACTTCTGGAAAAAGATTCCAGGGGAAAAAGATACCACACAGATGTTGAGCCTGACATACTGTGCACAGTTTCTACTTTAAGGCATCCTTTTGAGGCATTTACCAACTCCAGAGTTGTGCACACGTTGAACAATGTTCTAAATAACCATGCTGGAGCAATAGTGAATGAGAAAGTGTTAGTTGCTCAGCCATGTCTGACTCTTTGTGATCCCATGGACCATAGCTCACCAGGCTTCTCTGACCATGGAATTCTCCAGGCAAGAATACTGGAGTGGGTAACCATCCCTTCTTAGAGGATCTATCCTGTCCAGGCATTGAACCCAGGTCTCCCATGTTGCAGGCAGATTCTTTGCCATCTAAGCCACCAAGGAAGTGGAGCAATAATAAAGGGTTGAAAAGTTAAGAGGAGATTTTTGCACTACCAAAAAAAAAAAAAAAAAAAAAAGTGAATCTGTCAAGGAAGTGAGACTCTGGTAAACAGCCCAGGATGAGGCCATAAAAATAAGAGTAAACAGTTGAATTTATGAATTGTGTGTGATAGAGCTGCATAGGTTTTCTTTGCTTTCCAACTATTTTTTGATGTTTTTTCATACCCCAAACTTTTCATTCTCATTTTATCCTTTATTTTTAAAGTTACTTTGTGTAGTTGCTGAGAGTTTTGTTTGTTTATTTATTTTTAGCTACATTGGATTTTCCTGCATAAGGAATAAAAGGTCATCTACAGACTCACTGAGAAAGATGGCTTTGAACTGAAAAGATGTGGCTTACTTGGTTTCTTAATTTAAGAATGCTATTGTAGGTGAAGTACAGATTCTTTAACAAAGGGTACCTTATGGGAAGAGTCTTTTTCCTATGATTCTTTGAATTTTGTTTTTTATAAAGCCATTATCTGTAGGTGTTCATCTCTTCCTCTTCAGCACAAAGCCTCTGGGAAGCATTGTCTCAACCAAACTGTCATTCTCTTTCTCAGAGCAGTGCCTTCTAAGAGTGTTGGTCTTCTGTCCTTTATAAGAAGTCTTCATTTTACTTTGGTATTGTCAGTGCTCTGATCTACCATACTTTAGATATGTTCTCAGCATTCATCAACTCAAGATAAGATCATCTTTTACTGGAGATAAATCATAGTTAATATTATCTCTATTTGACTGCCAGTTTTTCCAGTGGTCACGTATGGATGTGAGAGTTGGACTATGAAGAAGGCTGAGTGCCAAAGAATTGATGATTTTGAACTGTGGTGTTGGAGAAGACTCTTGAGAGTCCCTTGGACTGCAAGGAGATCCAACCAGTCCATCCTAAAGGAGATCAGTCCTGGGTGTTCATTTGAAGGACTGATGCTGAAACTGAAGCTCCAGTACTTTGGCCACCACATGAGAAGAGTTGACTCATTGGCAAAGACTCTGATGCTGGGAGGGATTGGGGGCAGGAGGAAAAGGGGACAACAGAGGATAAGTCGGCTGGATGGCATCACTGACTCGATGGATGGGAGTCTGAGTGAACTCTGGGAGATGGTGATGGACAGGGAGGCCTGGTGTGCTGCAATTCTTAGGGTCGCAAAGAGTCGGACTCGACTGAGGGACGGAACTGAAGTGAACTGAACTGAGGATCCCAGGGTATTCTACTCTTTTCTACAATTCTTGTCTGACCCTCTGTCCTGGTTTGTAATCTGTAGAGTGTTTGAAGGCATGAGTGCTTCCCTTGTGGCTCTGCTGGTAGAGAATCTGCCTGCAATGCAGGAGATCTGGGTAAAATCCCTGGGTTGGAAAGATTCCTTGAAGAAGGGAAAGGCTACCCACTCCAGAATTCTGGCCTGAAGAATTCCATGGACTGTATAGGCCACGGGGTTGCAAAGAGTCAGACACGACTGAGTGACTTTCAGTTTCACTTTGAAGGCGTGAATGTTCAGCCATGTTTGAGTCTTTGTGTCCCTGTGGAATGGAGCCCTCCAGGCTCCTCTTCTAGGCAAGGATATGTTGCTGGCCAAAATCTTGTCCTCTCTGACCACTGAAAGCCAAATAAAAAAAAATACGGAGACAGAGTTTGGAGGAAATAGAAAGGCGGATGTAATTCTCAGCAGAGAGGTGAACACAGTAGGCTCGAGACTCAAGAACTGTGCCCCCACCACTCCCACCCCCATGAGGATTCTAGGGGCTTATATAAGGCAAGGATTTGCAGTCAGGGGTCAGTAATGAGGAACAAAGGTGATAGGATCTCGATGTCTTCCTTTTGCACTGTTTCAAAGATAGTCATAAACTGGCATTCAGTTCAGTTCAATTCAGTTGCTCAGTTGTGGACCCCATGGACTGCAGTATACCAGGCCTTCCTGTCCATCACCAACTCCCTGTGTTTATTCAAACTCATGTCCATTTGAGTTGGTGATGCCATCCAACCATCTCATCCTCTGTCGTTCCTTTCTCTTCCTGCCTTCAAACTTTCCCAGCATTAGGGTCTTTTCAAATGAGTCAGTTCTTCACATCAGGTGGCCAGTACTGGAGTTTCAGCTTCAACATCAGTCCTTCCAATGAATACTCAGAACTGATTTCCTTTAGGATTGACTGGTTGGATCTCCTTGCAGTCCAAGGGACTTTCAGAGTCTTCTCCAACACAACAGTTCAAAAACATCATTTCTTTGTTGCTCAGCTTTCTTTATAGTCCAACTCTCACATTCACACATGCCTACTGGAAAAATAATAGCTTTAACTAGAAGGACTTTTGTTGGCAAAATAATGTTTCTGCTTTTTAATAGGCTGTCTAGGTTGGTCATAGCTTTTCTTCCAAGGAGCAAGCATCTTTTAATTTTATGGCTGCAATCACCAGCTGCAGTGATTTTGGAACACCTCCCAAATAAAGTCTGTCACTGTTTCCACTGTTTCCCCATCTATTTGCCATGAAATGATGGGACCAGATGCTGTGATCTTAGTTTTCTAAATGTTGTGCTTTAAGCCAACTTTTCACTCTCCTCTTTCACTTTCATCAAGAGGCTCTTTAGTTCTTCTTCACTTTCTGCTATAGGATAGTGTCATCTGCATATCTGAAGTCATTGATGTTTCTCCTGGCAATCTTGATTCCAGCTTGTGCTTCATTCAGCCCAGCGTTTCTCATTATGTATTCTGCATAGAAGTTAAATAAGCAGGGTGACAATATACAGCCTTGACATACTCCTTTCCCGATTTGGAATCAGTCTGTTGTTCCATGTCCAGTTCTAATTGTCGCTGCCTGACCTGCATACAGATTTCTCAAGAGGCAAGTCAGGTGGTCTGGTATTCCCATCTCTTTAAGAAATTACCACAGTTTATTGTAATCCGCACAGTCAAAAGTTTTGGCATAGTCAACAAAGCGGAAATAGATGTTTTTCTAGAACTCTCTTGCTTTTTCAATGATCCAACAGATGTTGGCAATTTGATCTCTGGTTCCTCTCCCTTTTCTAAATCTGGCTTGAACATCTGAAAGTTCATGGTTCAAGTACTGTTGAAGCCTGGCTTGGAGAATTTTGAGCATTACTTTACTGGCATGTGAGATAAGTGCAATTGTACGGTAGTTTGAGCATTCTTTGGCACTGGAATGAAAATTGACCTTTTCTAGGCATTAGTGACCCAGTAATTGAGTCTGGCTGTTTGGTGGCTCAGCAGCCTTCTTTCTGATATGTAACTACAAGGGGAAGGGTGTTTTAAGGGCAAACACCAGATAGGTGGTACTGGTGGTAAAAGAACCAGTCTGCTAATGCAGGAGACTTAAAAGACATGCATTCAATCCCTAGGTCAGGAAGATCCCTTGGAATAGGAAATGGCAGCCCAGTCCAGTATTTTTGATGGGAGAATCCCATGGACAGAGAAGCCTGGCAGGCTACAGTCGATAGGGTCTTAAATGTCAGACACAACTGAAGTAACTTAGCATGTAAAAGGATAAATGTGAATTATAGCTCCTGCAGAGTTAGGGGGCAGAAAAGCAAACTTGGTTACAGATATTCAGAGTTAGGTGGCAGAAAAGTAAACTTAGTTGTAGACAGGCAGAGTCAAGAGAAGTTAAAGTAAAAAAAAAAATAACTAGGAATATACAGGCCTTCTCACTGTTCTTGTTATCTTCTTAGTTCGCAGGAAAGGGAAAGAGAAAACTCATTCCTCTTTTTCTTTCTCACTGCAACAAATGCTGGAATGGGTTGCCATTTCTTACTCCATGGAATCTTCCAGATCCAGGATCAAATCTGCATCTCTTACATCTGCTGCATTGGCAGGCAGATACTTTACCACTGCACCTCCTAGGAAGTCCAGAGAATGTTTGCCTACATGTAAATCAATATTTTCAAAAATTTCTGCCTCCTTTCAATTGTTATAGATTTATTGTAATCATAAATTATGATTGCATTTGTTCTTTTTGTTCATATAAATGTTTTGAGGAGAAGCATATGTAGGAGAATTTGAAGTTAGGTGGCCGTGACAAACTAGCCTATGGAAAACCAAAGCTTTATGCTTCTTTAAGTGCTAAAGTTTGGTGCTTCAGAAGACTGGAAACATACCTGGAAAATCCTCAAATTGTATAAATCATTATTTTGGCATTCATGTTTTATATTATCATTCTACATTTTGCTAAAAAATTCTGAGGTCAAAACAGAATAATTTTTCCAGCATTCTTCTGATTTAGTTCCTTAGTACCTGTTAATTTGGCAGTCATTTTCATAGTCCATCTTTGCTATTCATCTTCAATTGAAGACAAGTGAATTCACTGTTTTTTAAAAAGCCTAATCTCAGACATCACACAGATAGAGATGGGGAAAGTAGAAATTTCATTCCACTTATCTGTCACATTCTAAGTTTTGCCTTGTAGGCTATCAATGTTTTATTTTTAACCTCTGGTTTCCCCCCTGAGAACTGTTGATACAAATGCCATTTCTGACCTCTAGGGTTATTTGTTTTTTGATTTCCCTTGAATATCCTTTTAACCTGTGTAGAAGCACTCTACTAGTCTCACAGTGGTATTTGACTTTCTGATGAGCCATCAAAATATCACAATCATACATACTTTTAACTTAAAAAATGCATCTTCTCATTAACTCTCTCTAAGAAAAGTTTAAAAATATTTTTCTATTTTACAAAATGATCATCAATAATTTCTATAGAAGACCCTTGCTTGTTTATTCCATAAGGATGTACATATATTGTTCTTTATAATATATTAAAATCTTAAATTGTTTCCCATATTAAAGATGATTAAGAGGAAAGAATAATTCTAAGTTCTGAAAATGTTTAATAAAATATTACAAAATACAAGATATTTAATGAGATGATTTTATTTTTCTAGGTTTATAAAGGTAAAGTTTATTCATTATTTCAGACTATGTAATATTCTTTTCTTTTGAGAAATATATATATACATTTTTATAATTTTATTTTATTTTTGACTGTGCTGAGTTTTCATTGCTACATGGGCTTTTCTTTAGCTGCAGTGAGCAGAGGCTATCCCTAGTTTTGGTGCAAGGGCTTCTCATTGCAGTGATTTCTCATGTTGGGGAGCACAGGATTTAGGGTGCATGGGCTTTAGTAGTTGCTCTATGTGGGCTCAACAGTTGCAGCTCCAGGGCTCTGGAGCATGGGTTCAGTATTGTGGTGCATGGGCTTAGTTGCTCCATGGCATGTGGGATCTTCCTGGACCAGGGATTGAACTCGTGACTTCTCCATTGGCAGGTGGATTTTTTTTTTTTTTTTTACCCCTGAGCCATCAGGGAAGCCTGAGAAATATATATATATATATATATATATATATATATATATAAAGCATGTGCTGGATATGCCAGGCCTTGTTCTAGGTACATAAAATATGGGAGCAAATAATGTGGAGAAAAGGAAAACAGACTAGATAAACCAATAAGTAGATTGATAGATAAACTAAAATAAACCAGACTGTGGTACATGTTTTGTCTAAGATTTAAAATAAGGCATAATGTGCTAATTAATGGCTAGTTTAGACTGGATGGATTAGGTGAAGAACATACTGGGAACAGGCACAGTTTAATGGAAACAGAAGGATGGCCAGTATTGCCAGAAAAAGGCTGGAGATAAAGAATGTCTTTTTTTTTTTTTTTTTATATATATATATATATATATATATATATATATATATAAAGCATGTGCTATATATGCCAGGCCTTGTTCTAGGTACATAAAATATGGGAGCAAATAATGTGGAGAAAAGGAAAACAGACTAGATAAACCAATAAGTAGATTGATAGATAAACTAAAATAAACCAGACTGTGGTACATGTTTTGTCTAAGATTTAAAATAAGGCATAATGTGCTAATTAATGGCTAGTTTAGACTGGATGGATTAGGTGAAGAACATACTGGGAACAGGCACAGTTTAATGGAAACAGAAGGATGGCCAGTATTGCCAGAAAAAGGCTGGAGATAAAGAATGTCTTTTTTTTTTTTTTTCAGCTTTATAAATTTTGGTATTTTAAAAAGTATTGACATCATCAAACTACAGTGAACAGGTTTTTGTGTAGATAATATTTGAAAATAACTTGAGAATCTAATTGTCTAAAATACTTCATGGACTCAATACTTTGTCTATGGAAAACTGAATTTGTTCTTTTGATTTGGAGCTATCTTCTCGTACTGAGTAGAAATCTGAGAATATGATGTCAGGGAAACTCTGCTCCCTTTGGAAGAAATAACCCCCTGAGGATAATTTTTCAGCACTAGCAGCTAGAAAACTCTCTAGTTTAATGAAAGGAAGTTCTGAGGCAAGGAAAGTCTGGTGTCTGCCTTTGCAGTCTTCCAAATGGTTCTTGGAGACTCTTAATGTGCAATGAAGACTGGGAATCTATGCTCCATGCAGATGTCAAGGTCTTCTGAAGTACATTGTCTTCCTCATCATTTTACAAAGTAACATGTAAAACTATCTACAGCTAGGAAAGAAAAACCCTTTTCCCAATTAAAGTCCAAATGTACATGATAAACTGTGTGTGAGAGTGTGTAAATATATTATAAATTCTAACAAGGAAGAACTGTATAATTCTGTGTGACGATAGATAATTGTTTCCTGGCCACTAGCTGTTCTCTCTTCCTATACACCCTGTTCCCAGAAACCTATTAATATATGACTAACTCCTTTACATTCTTCAGAATTTGCTACTCTACTTAAAATTATCTGTCATCCCCCCTAAAACCCCTAGGCTTGATTCCCTTGTCCTATGTCTTATTCATTGGTTATATAAAGAAAGGTATTATAGGGCTTCCCTGGTGATCCAGTGGATAATGCAGGGGATATGGGTACACTGGTTCCGTCCCTGGTCTGGGAAGATTCTTCATGCTGCAGGACAGCTAAGCCCGTGTGCCAGAGTTACTAAGCCTGTGCTCTAGAGCCTGCAAGCCAGAACTAATGAGCCATGCATGGCAACTACAGAAACCCTAAAGCCTGTGCTCAGCAGCAAAGACACCACAATGAGAAGTCTGTACACCACTACTAGAGAGTAGCCTCCGCTCACTGCAACTAGAGAAAGCCTGAGCAGACCAACGAAGATCCAAAACAGCCAAAAATAAACAAACAAACAAACAAATAAACTACTAGTCTTAATAGATTAAAAAAATCAATATTATATTAACTATGGGAGAGAATGCAATGGTGTTGACATGATACTGGTTATATAAGGCTGGCCGAGTTAGCACATATGAAACTCATTTGAAAGGTGCAATGTCAGGAACTCCTTGCACTGTCAAGGAAAATTTCTTAGAACTCCATGAATGACTGCACGAAACAAAAATTCTCCCAAGTATAAAGGGAAATGTTGCTTCTCTATTCTAAGCTTGATATTATTCAGAGTGAAATGTATATCTATGCACTAAAACCAAAGAAGAGAAAGAATTCTTTGTGAGCATTAGGGTCATCCTTTGAGTGCATTTGAAGATGATTCAGGAACTTTTGGAAAAGATGATTCAGGAATTTTTGAAAGATGCAAACAGAAATTGAATGAAATACAGTCTCTTCGATGCCAATTAAGAAAATGGATGAAAGCAAGGAAATACAAATGTGCATTAAAAATGGAAATGTTACATGTGAAATATTTAAAATATTTTTAAAAAATTAAATTTCATTTCAATTTTGGCCCTTCTAATTTTCTGCAATTTTATGCTTAAGAAAAGAGAAGCCCAGTGGTTCAGGAGGAAAAAATCCACCTGTGATACAGGAGACCTGGGTTTGATCCCTAAATTAGAAAGATCCCTTGGAGAAGGAAATGGCAACCCTCTCCAGTATTTTTGTCTGGGAAATCCTATGGACACAGGAGCCTGGTGGGCTACAGTCCATGGGGTTGCAAAGAGTTGGACATGACTTAGCGACTAAATAGCAACAACAAAAAAGCTTAAGAAAACTTCAGAGTGAAAGAACTTGATCTTAAAACATTTACACTGTATACTAACAGCAACAGCAAAAAAAAAAAAACCTAAGAAAAATTTGTGTATACATGTATGTATATTTCCTCCTTTGTGATTTTCAGTCAGTTCAGTGCCTCAGTCATGTCTGACTCCTTGAGACCCCATGGACTGCGGCATGCCAGGCTTCCCTGTCCATCACCAGCTCCCAGAGCTTGCTCAAACTCATGTCCATTGAGTTGGTGATGCCATCCAACCATCTCTTCCTGTCATACTCCTCTCCTCTTCCCTTCAAACATCCCCATCATCAGGGTCTTTTCCAAGGAGTCAGTTCTTTGCAACAGATAACCAAAGTACTGGAACTTCAGCTTCAACATCAGTCCTTCCAATGAATATTCAGGACTGATTTCCTTTAGGATTGACTGGTTTGCTCTCCTTGTAGTCCAAGGGACTCTCAAGAGTCTTCTCCAGCACCACAGTTCAAAAGCATCAATCCTTTGGCACTCAGCTTTCTTTATAATCCAACTCTCACATCCATACATGACTACTGGAAAACAATAGCTTTGACTAGATGGACCTTTGTTGGAAAAGTAATGTCTCTGTTTTTGAATATGCTGTCTAGATTCGTCATAGCTTTTCTTCCAAGAAGCAAGCGTCTTTTAATATCATGGCTGCAGTCACCATCTGCAGTGATTTTGGAGCCTCCACCCCAAAGAAACTCTGCCGGAAGCCAGTGTGAGGAATCCCACCCGTGACAATGTCATGTGGCAAAAGACCTCGATGGGCAAGATGATTCGAATCTCAGGGTTTCCCCCTGGCATTTCCTGAGCATGTACCCCCCCAAAATAAGAATCTGCATGCTTTTCTACTCTTCTGACATTCTCTGGAAAAAGTCAACTCAGGACTTTAGTCTTCTGCATTTGAAAGGAGTGTTTCAGCTCAACCCTCTCTGATAAGGCTCTAACTTGCCTAACAAGTTCCCTTGGACCTTTTACAGCTTGTGAATTGCTTACAGCCCCCAACTGTGAGGGGCACGAAGCTTTAAGTATCTTAAAATTACAGAGCCTTTTCTAAGAGCTAAAAATCCTGTTGGTGACAGGATTTCACTGTTGACTCAATGATTGCTGCCAGGCTTCCTTATTCTTTATCTTTTAGGCACCTGGGAAGATGTTAATCAATGCAAACGGGATATGGAAAAAGATATAGAGTAGTTTTGATGTTAGCAACACTAGACTTTTGAGTTAATTACTTTTCTTCTGTTATAAATCACTGTACTCCTTTTACTTGTTACGAACTGCTGTATCTTTGCTATGTAAGAATGTAACTTTATTTAGTGCTTTCTGAGAGTGGTACCAGACTTTGGACAGATTAACACAAATGAGTCTTCTGGTTAACAAACCCTTATCAGAAAAGAGCCATAAAATGTTAATTGGCCTTTTGGCCGGAAGGTGATGTAAATCACCTAAGACTTGTGTATACAACTAGGTATGCAGAGAGAAAAGCCCAGTTTTGATAAAAGTTTGGGCTGTTAACGCTGCATAACTTTGTGTTACTCATTGATCTTTATGTAAAAAGGCCTTGAAGGACAATGGGGCCAGTTGCTGGACTGGTTTCCCCCGTGCCTTCTCTCTAATTTCTGGCTGAATTCCCATCTGGGGCTTGGAGATTCGCCATGTCTACTTACCTGTCCTGGCTTCTAAGATCCACACGAGGGGGAGTCCAAAGTGGGGCACCCCCCGATATTCAAGAGGACACCGGTGGTCTAACGTAGATGGTGCAAGCTCCTTGTCTGGAACTTTATTGGCTTTCCACGTAAACCAAGTTATTCAGCCTCTTTTCTCCACCTAAAATTTCCTACTATACTATTATTTCCTAATCTTATATATCTAAATAAATAATTCTTTCTAAGACTCCATGCCGTCCTCGCTTTGAATTTCCCTGGATCCACCGGGGCTGGACCCTGGCAAAAGTCTGTCAACATTTTCATTGTTTCCACATCTATTTGCCATGAAGTGATGGGACAAGACGCCATGATCTTTGGTTTTTGAATGTTGAGCTTTAAGCGAACTTTTTCATTCTCTTCTTTCACTTTCATCAAGAGGCTCTTTAGTTCTTCTTCACTTTCATTATGATTTTAGGAAAGCATAATTGTATTTGTTTTGCATTATTTTTCTATACATTCAGCTCTTCACTCTACTATCACATCTTTTGAAATAAGATTCAGTTTAGTTCAGTCACTCAGTTGTGTCTGACTCTTTGTGACCCCATGAATTGCAGTGTGCCAGGCCTCCCTGTCCATCACCAAATCCCAGAGTTCGCCCAGACTCACGACCATCGAGTCAGTGATGCCATCCAGCCATCTCATCCTCTATTGTCCCCTTCTCCTCCTGACCCCAATCCCTCCCAGTATCAGAGTCTTTTCCAGTGAGTTAACTCTTCACATGAAGTGGCCAAAGTACTGGAGTTTCAGCTTTAGCATCATTCCTTCCAAAGAATTCCCAGGGCTGATCTCCTTCAGAATGGACGGGTTGGATCTCCTTGCAGTCAAAGGGAACTCTCAAGAGTCTTCTCCAGCAGTTCAGTTCAGTTCAGTCATCAGTGATGTCCAACTCTTTGTGACCCCATGAATCTCAGTATGCCAGGCCTCCCTGTCCATCACCAACTCCTGGAGTTCACTCAGACTGGCGTCCATCGAGTCAGTAATGTCATCCAGCCATCTCATCCTCTGTCCTCCCCTTCTCCACCTGCCCCCAATCCCTCCCAGCATCAGACTCTTTTCCAGTGAGTCAACTCTTCAGATGAGCTGGCTAAAGTACTGGAGTTTCAGCTTTAGCATCAGTCCTTCCAAAGAAATCCCAGGGTTGATCTCCTTCAGAATGGACTGGTTGGATCTCCTTGCAGTCCAAGGGACTCTCAAGAGTCTTCTCCAACACCACAGTTCAAATGCATCGATTCTTCGGTGCTCAGCTTTCTTCACAGTCCAACTCTCACAATATACAGCCTTGATGTACCGCGTTTCCTATTTGGAACCAGTCTATTGTTCCATGTCCAGTTCTAACTGTTGCTTCTTGACCTGCATATAGGTTTCTCAAGAGGCAGGTCAGGTGGTCTGGTATTCCCATCTCTTTCAGAATTTTCCACAGTTTATTGTGATCCACACAGTCAAAGGCTTTGGCAAGGTCAATAAAGCAGAAATAGATGTTTTTCCGGAACTCTTTTGCTTTTTCCATGATCCAGCGGATGTTGGCAATTTGATCTCTGGTTCCTCTGTCTTTTCTAACACCAGCTTGAACAACTGGAAGTTCATGGTTCACGTATTGCTGAAGCCTGGCTTGGAGAATTTTGAGCATTATTTTACTAGCGTGTGAGATGAGTGCATTTATGTGGTAGCTTAAGCATCCTTTGGCATTGCCTTTCTTTGGGACTGGAATAAAAACCGATGTTTTCTAGTCTTGTGGCCACTGCCAAGTTTTCCAAATGTGCTGGCATATTGAGTGCAGCACTTTCACAATATCATCTTTCAGAATTTGAAATAGCCCCACTGGAATTCCATCACCTCCACTAGCTTTGTTCATAGTGATGCTTTCTAAGGCCCACTTGACTTCACATTCCTGGATGTCTGACTCTAAGTGAGTGATCACACCATCATGATTATCCAGATCATGAAGATCCTTTTTGGACAGTTCTTCTGTGTATTCTTGCCATCTCTTCTTAATATCTTCTGCTTCTGTTAGGTCCATACCATTTCTGTCCTTTATTGAGCACATCTTTGCATGGAATGTTCCCTTGGTATCTCTAATTTTCTTGAAGAGATCTCTAGTCTTTCCCATTCTGTTGTATTCCTCTATTTTTTTGCACTGATTGCTGAAGAAGGCTTTCTTATCTCTCCTTGCTATTCTTTGGAACTCTGCATTCAGATGCTTATATCTTTCTTTTTCTCCTTTGCTTTTTACGTCTCTTCTTTTCACAGCTATTTGTAAGGCCTCCCCAGGCAGCCATTTTGCTTTTTTGCATTTCTTTTCCATGAGGATGGTCTTGATCCCTATCTCCTGTACAATGTCACGAACCTCATTCCATAATTCATCAGGCACTCTATCTATCAGNGTCTCTTCTTTTCACAGCTATTTGTAAGGCCTCCCCAGACAGCCATTTTGCTTTTTTGCATTTCTTTTCCATGGGGATGGTCTTGATCCCTATCTCCTGTACAATGTCACGAACCTCATTCCATAATTCATCAGGCACTCTATCTATCAGATCTAGGCCCTTAAATCTATTTCTCTCTTCCATGGTATAATCATAAGGGATTTGATTTCAGTCATACTTGAATGGTCTAGCTGTTTTCCCTACTTTCTTCAATTTAAGTCTGAATTTGGCAATAAGGAGTTCATGATCTGAGCCACAGTCAGCTCCTGGTCTTGATTTTGTTGTTGACTGTATAGAGCTTCTCCATCTTTGGCTTCAAAGAATATAATCAATCTGATTTCGGTGTTGACCATCTTGTGATGTCCATGTGTAGAGTCTTCTCTTGTGTTGTTGGAAGAGGGTGTTTGCTATGACCAGTGCATTTTCTTGACAAAACTTTATTAGTCTTTGCTTTGCTTCATTCCGTATTCCAAGGCCAAAGTTGCCTGTTACTCCAGGTGTTTCTTGACTTCTTACTTTTGCATTCCAGTCCCCTATAATGAAAAGGACATCTTTTTTGGGTGTTAGTTCTAAAGGTCTTCTAGGTCTTCATAGCACAGTTCAACTTCAGCTTTTTTAGCATTACTGGTTGGGGCATAGACTTGGGATTACTGTGATATTCAATGGTTTGCCTTGGAGATGAACAGAGATCATTCTGTTGTTTTTAAGACTGCATCCAAGTATTGCATTTTGGACTCTTTTGTTGACTATAATGGCTACTCTATTTCTTCTAAGGGATTCTTGCCCACAGTAGTAGATATAATAGTCATCTGAATTAAATTCCATTCCAGTCCATTTTACTTCACTGATTCCTAGAATGTCAACATTCACTCTTGCCATCTCCTGTTTGACCACTTCTAATTTGCCTTGATTCATGGACCTAACATTCCACGTTGCTAGCAATATTGCTCTTTACAGCATCGGATCTTGCTTCTCTCACCAGTCACATCCACAGCTGTTTTTGAAATAAGATTAATCCACCTAAATATTTAGCATAATGCGTGTTTCAATGTTAATTATAAAGTTAAGACATTTCTACATGAAACTGGTTTTTAAGACATTGTACCACTAATGGCGAAAACTGTATATAAACGTACCAGTTCATAGTATGGACTATATATACCAAGGGAAGAGTGTGAAAGTATCCATAATTCTAATGGAAAGAACAGAGTGAAACAAGGAAAAAAAAATACTGTGTAATGAAAACATCTCCTGCCATATCAATAAACATGAAATATCATAGCCATCAGCAATTTCTGGCCTCCAAATGTGAATGAGCACTCCCAAAACTGTGATCCAGCAGATGCCTGCCACCCTCCAATGGTGATTGTTGAGGAGCTTGTGGGAATGCAAGAAGCAGCCATCTGCCACTCCTTAAGGTGAACAAGGAAACAGGATTTGCCCCAGAGAGCTAAGGTGCTTTTGAAAGGAATGAATTCAGTGAGCCCAGAGGCTTGCATCTTCCCATACATAGAACGCTAAATTTCCTAACTTGATATTTGATCTTTGATGTTCAGATTACCGGCTCTCTTTGTTGCAAACTATATATAGCCTGAGTCCCCTTCTGGCCTCCTTGGAGCTGTTTTCTCAGAACCACTGAAATTTTATCTCCTGGGGTCCAAGTACTAAACTTTCCGACTAAATAAAATAACTTTCTACTTTCAGGTTGTAACGGTGATTTTTAGTCTACAAATGTTCCAACTTTGTCCTCTCTTGGCCTTCTGTGAACTTTAGCCTGTAGTGAGTTGCTTCCTTCCTGAAAGGGTGAGGACTGATGCTCGATTCCTAAAATATCAACCATAGAAGAATTCAATGCAGTAGTGTAGGAAACTCATGCAGTAGTTTCTCAGAACCACTGAAATTTTATCTCCTGGGGTCCAAGTACTAAACTTTCCGACTAAATAAAATAACTTTCTACTTTCAGGTTGTAACGGTGATTTTTAGTCTACAAATGTTCCAACTTTGTCCTCTCTTGGCCTTCTGTGAACTTTAGCCTGTAGTGAGTTGCTTCCTTCCTGAAAGGGTGAGGACTGATGCTCGATTCCTAAAATATCAACCATAGAAGAATTCAATGCAGTAGTGTAGGAAACTCATGCAGTAGTGTATAGTAAATACTGCTACATTCTTTACAGAAGTCATTAATGATTATTTTTTATCTTATTAGTGAAGAAGTAAAAAGTCTCTTGATGAAAGTGAAAGTGGAGAGTGAAAAAGTTGGCTTAAAGCTCAAGATTCAGAAAACGAAGATCATGGCATCTGGTCCCATCACTTCATGGCAAATAGATGGGGAAACAGTGGAAATAGTGTCAGACTTTATTTTTGGGGGCTCCAAAATCACTGCAGATGGTGACTGGAGCCATGAAATTAAAAGACTCTTACTCCTTGGAAGAAAAGTTATGACCAACCTAGATAACATGTTGAAAAGCAGAGACATTACTTTGCCAACAAAGGTCCATCTAGCTAAGGCTATGGTTTTTCTAGTAGTCATGTATGGATGTGAGAGTTGGACTGTAAAGAAGGCTGAACGCTGAAGAATTGATGCTTTTGAACTGTTGTATTGGAGAAGACTCTTGAGAGTCCTTTGGACTACAAGGAGATCCAACCAGTCCTTTCTGAAGGAGATCAGTCCTGGGATTTCTTCGGAAGGAATGATGCTAAAGCTGAAACTCCAGTACTTTGGCCACCTCATGCGAAGAGTTGACTCATTGGAAAAGACTCTGATGCTGGGAGGCATTGGGGGCAGGAGGAGAAGGGGACAACAGAGGATGAGATGGCTGGATGGCATCACTGACTCTATGGACGTGAGTCTGAGTGAACTCTGGGAGTTGGTGATGGACAGGGAGGCCGGCGTGCTGCAATTCATGGGGTCACAAAGAGTCAGACACAACTGAGCGACTGAACTGAACTGAACATAGATTTTTATATAGAGAATTCTAAATGTCTAACAATGGATTTTGGTAGAATAGAAAGCATTAATCTTCATGAGCTTCATGCAATCAATAGCAACTGAATCTTGGTGGGGAAAGTACTTAATAAGGATAACTAGACAGATTATAGTCTGTTTAAGTAACAAGACATATCACTGAGCTAGACAGACATAAGACAATATGAGGCAAATACACAGTCTTACCTTCCAGCTAGTGGCTGTGTTTCTTCATTTAGGAGCAAATGTCTCAGAAGAATTAAACAGTCTCCTGAAATCTGGCCTTCATAATAATGAAAGTAAAAATGACAACAAATACCATGTGTAATTAACATGTTTTCTTATTCTTTTCTGAATCATTCCCAAATATCTAGCTGCTTTTTATAGGAATGGATTGATTTAAAGAAAGTATAACTATTTGGAAAACTATCTCAATAATGTTTAAAATGCTCATTCTTACTGCTTACTAGTTTTATTTCCATAATATGATAGAATATTCAGACAATGACTTATACAGAAAGGTATCAGTTTTAATTTTATGTATGAAAAGACACACAATCTCAACTACATATTATACTATACTTATATAGCTATGTATAGATTAGATAGATAGAGATGCATAAAGATAGTGGATCCATATATATCTGTAGCTATAACCAGTAGACGAACCATTCACAGTCATCATATTCTAGACAGATGTATACTGTGAATTATTCATTCACACTATGATGTTGATTGAGTAATTATTTTACTTCAACACTTTAATTTTCTTCTTTACTTTTTTCCCTGTAATCTAATCTTTCTGAACAGACCATACCATGCTATTCATTAGGCTATAAATAAATTTAAAAATTTCTGATTACAACTTTTTTTTTCTCCCAGTTTAAGAAATTTCCATCAGTTTAAAACAAGCTCTTTCATATACACAATGGAGTATTACTCAGCATTAGAAAGAATACATTTGAATCAGTTCTAATGAAGTGGATGAAACTGGAGCTGATTATACAGAGTTAAGTAAGCCAGAAAGAAAAACACCGATACAGTATACAACACATGTATATGGAATTTAGAAAGATAGTAATGATAACCCTGTATTTGAGCCAGCAAAAGAGACACAGATGTATAGAACAGTCTTCTGGACTCTGTGGGAGAGGGAGAGGGAGAGTGTGGGTTGATTTGGGAGAATAGCATTGAAACATGTATAACATCATATAAGAAATGAATTGCCAGTCCAGGTTCAATGCAGGATATAGGATGCTTGGGACTGGCGTACTGGGATGACCCAGAGGGATGGTATGGGAGGGAGGTTGGAGGGGGGTTCAGGATTGGGAACATGTGTACACCCATGGTGGATTCATGTTGATGTATGGAAAAACCAATACAATATTTTAAAGTAAAAAAAAAAAAAATTAAAGTACCAGATGCCAAAAAAACAAAAACAAAAAAAAAAGTGAAAAAAAAAATCTTTGTGGTATATATGTCATAACAATATAATTATAATTTAGTTACCATTATAAAATTGTACTATTGAATATAACTTAGTCTCATTATGGACAATTTCTATCCTTGAGAACAACCACCATTTGTTTTGACTATCTACAAAAATTAATAAACATAGAAAATATTTTCAGTTTCCTTCATCAAAAAAAATAAATAAATAAAACAAGCTCTTTCAGACAAATATGCAGTCAATTCAAAGGTCCCCTCACTATCAGGTTATTTCTCAATTTGCTTTTTCCTGTCTTAGATGATATTTGGAATTAAGGGAAGGTTTATTGTTCTGAAGGGTTGGGACAAGTTGCAGGGTTTTTGCTGGTTTTAGTTGCAGGGCACCTGGTGACTGGTTGGTGTTTGCTAAGGTGTGTTTGTGCTGTTCCTATCATGGGCTTCCTGCTGGTGGCTATCCACGTAGATCATGGGTAGCATAACCTGTGCTGTGTTCAGCTTAGGCCATGCTCTGGAAAGCAAGGCAACTTACCTTGCTGGTGGACCCCATTGGTCCTACTCATATTATAGACACCTGGTTTCTGGCAGACACTCCCATATCCTAGAGGAAAAAAACCAAATAAATAAAACAGCAAGTCTGATAATCAAAGTGAAAAATTACTTCTTTTTCTAGATGGAAATATATTCTCTCCCAAAGGAAGAAAAGCAATAAAATTTTGAAATAGATTAGAGAGGCTGAAATCAAATGGTTAAAAATGATTAGCTGTTGAAAATTATTGTGAGATTTAGAGGAGGTAGAGAAGAGATTTTAAAAGAGACAGGAGTAATGATAAAAAAAAAATGATGAAGATCTGAAAGTATAGAGTATGGAAAGAGACCATACATTTTATTATGCATTTTACTTTTCTGAATCCCTCTTCCAGCTTAGTAAAATGGACTGTAACTAATAATACCTACTGAGTGACTAACTTATATTTGGAAATATATGACCAATATTCATTCTTATATAACCAGAGCTAAACAGTTTTAGGTAAAAGTGAGTTCATCTTTGGGTATAATGCTTACAACAAAAATCTCTGGTGATTAAGCACAAAAAAATAACAGCACTCTTGTGGGTACTACCTTGTTCATCATTTGCAACTACATAATTTCAGTTTAGGAAAATTTATTTAAAAAGGGAGGGGAAGTAGGATAAAGATAACAAAATTGTTTTCTTACTTTAATGTATATAAACTGAGAAAAAGTCAATCATATACGTCAAAAAACGATGGTAATAGAGTTGGTGATGGGGAATGAAGACATTTTGACTTGTTTCTAGAGTCAGCAATTTTCCTGATGACAATGGCTCCCTGAGGAAGGTGAATTGGCCCATGTTTAAGTGACATGAAATACAATTCGGTCTGAGTAACATTTGTGGTTTCTAGTGACATAAAGATAACCAATTTTTCAGATATTTTTCACAAAAGATGACATGTATAATATATGTATATGCAATAGCTATACAGAGAAATCTTTTGACTGATTGACTCAAAAAGACAAAAATAGAAAATGGGGGGGAAAAGTTTTCCAATCATGAAAGGTACAAAATCAGTACTTTTGGTCATTTTAAACTCAATTTCAATCATATACATATATAAATTCTATTTAATCTAGTTTTTTTGACAAGTGAATTAAAAACTATACTTTTCTGGATTTTAAAAATCTTTGTAATTCTATCAATTTAATTTGGAAAATAATATTTTGAAGATATGGCCAAGTGACCTTTTGAAAATCATGGTGTTACATGATTTTGTCTGTTTTAGTAAATTTTTTCCTAAAATTACCATTTTCTGTGGTAGCATGTATTTTTACTCTTTGTCAACTGTATCTTTTACAGTTACCTTGTTTTAGACCTGTCTTTTGGCTTTAGATATATTTCTTATGAATAGAATTTAACTCTTATTTTTAATCCAAATTGACATTATCTACACTTAAAACCTATTCCATTTATATTTATTATTACCACTGGTGTATTTGAGCTTATTTATGTCACCTTATTTTAATTTTCTGTTTACCTTTTCCTTTTCTTCCATATTTTTATTTACCTTATTGAAATGTGAATGTTTTTACAAATTATGTTTAATGGTTATAGTTGAGTTTTTAAATAAACATCTATAATTTCCCCCAAAATCTCCCACAAAAATTTAAATTGCCCTGCAATGCTTATTTCTCCTGGAGTGCTTAAGAAGTTATACCTATACTTGAACACGAGGTATTACAGAAAATTCCCTCATCACTTCCCAAAAACTATGCAGTGGCACAAAAAAGCGTGTGTTATTCAATGTTAAGCAAGTAGCAAGGCACAAAATTTGAGTATTTCATGGGGGAAAGAATACAGTGTTAGGTCGGCCAAAAAGTCTGCTTGTGTTTTCTCATAAGATGGTGCAGGAAAACCTGAATGAACTTTTTGGCCAACCCAACACAGTGTTCTCACAAAGTATCATGCTTCTTGTTTGATCCTTCATTGTCTATTTCCAGCATGTTACATACTGGATTTTATCTCCTCTTGAAGAAACAGTGAATGAACTTGCAAAACAGACTGAGTGCTACAAAAGTGGAATAAGCCAGAGTATCAGAGCATCTGTTCTCAGGTGGATGTGCTTAGGTAAGATGTAGACAGTTGAATGGTATAATTGTTATCATAAATTTCATACTCCATTGTCCTTCTGCCAGTGTAATTATTGTTAAAATAATTAGAAGTGTCCTAAGTGGATGTTCATTGCCAAGGTAAGGAACCAGTTAGATTCATGATAGGCTTTTAAATTTTAATCACCTCATTTCTTCAAACAAATGTTTCTTACCTGTTTATATAAAATGAACATATAAAAGGTAAACAAAGAGCAATGAAGAGGATGAAGTTATAAGGTACATAATTATATTCATGCAAGAGCCTTCAAAATTATTGATGCAGCAAGGATGAAACATAACTTTAAAAGTTCTAGTAGGAACATATGGTAAACAGTTTGCAGAAATTGCAGAACATAATAAGCATATGGGTTTATTCCATATGATCTGAAACAATTTTAGGGGCAGAGAATATCATATCAAAGAGTATGCTCTTTTAAGTATCAAAATAGAGCAGTGTTAAATATTGTTGGCCTGAATCCTATGGTGGTGGTGGTATAAGAGTGTGTGAGAGTGTGTTAAAGAGAAAGAGACTATAAAAATAAATGATAACTTAATTAAAATAAAGTATATTCATTATAAACATTTATTTGGACACTTAGGAATTGATTATGTCAAAGCTTATTGGCAGTTAGAGAACATGGTTTTGATTTTAGTAATTTTAACTTTTCTCCATCAAAAAAAGCCAGTAATGCTGAGCAGAAATGATGACTCTTATTAAAAAATATTTTAAACTTTTTATTTAAGTAATTTTAAACATCTTAACTATTCAATGTTTAATTCATGTTTCATTTTAGCTCAGGAGTGTATATTTGACTTACTTGGACTCTTTTCTCTTTTTTGTATTATTCACATTTGTTATATAGTTCATTAATGAATAACAAATTATTCAGAAAGTTTTGATAGAAAGTTATTTTAGATTATAGCATTTAGTTGAGCTTTTCAGAAACATATTTTTTTGAACACTGAATTCTAGTTCTTACATGGCCACATGAATGGTCTTAAAATTTAACACAATAAAATTTTCTAAACACAGTGTGTTAAGAAAAACAAAATTATTTTTCAAATTACATGTTTTTTTTTTTCCAAAAAAATTTACGCCCCCTATTCTGGAGAATTAAAATCTGAAGAGTCTCACAAGTCCCAGTGAATATATTTGCCACAAGTTTTATTGTTGTATGATACTTAAGGCAACTCACATCAAAATCTTTCAAAACTATTCCTCCAGTTTTTGAGATTTGATTCCTGTTTCTATTCATAGCTCTCCATCTGCTTTCACTTTAAATTTTCTTTCATAACCTGTCTGAAACAGTTATATATTTTAAAAAGCATCTCATCAGATCAAAGGATATTAGCCCTAGAAGAACCTTCAGAAATATCCTAGTCCAGTAGAATATTTTTCCATCTAACACATCTGAGTGCTGTAACACCCTTCTATTAGGAATGAAGGCACACTGGACTGTTAATTTTCAATGGTAAGGTGATGCATGGAAAAGGTGAGAAGAACGGTGAAACTTTTGACAGAATTTGCCTAGAGAGTAAGTGTGTAAGTTTCAAAAAGCCACGCAAGAGATCTGAATATATCCCCATCATCAGGAATCTTTATTCTGTAAGTAGAACATCATGAGAACAAGTAAATACCAGCTGTCCAGAGCAGAAATAGAACTAGAGCCAAGGTATTCTGACTCCTAATCTAATGTCCTTCTTCAATACCATGTTACCTTCAGCTATTCAAGTCCAATAAAATCTAGATTTCTTTATTTTCAAGCAACAAAAACTGAATATTCATTGGGAGGACTGATGCTGAAGCTGAAACTCCAATAGTTTGGTCACCTGATGCAAAGAACTAACTCCTTGGAAAAGACCCTGATGCTGGGAAAGATTGAAGGCAGGAAGAGAAGGGGGCAACAGAGGATGAAATGGTTGGATGGCATCACCAACTCAAGGACATGAGTTTGGGTAAGCTCCTGGAGTTGGTGATGGGCAGAAAAGCTTGGTGTGCTGTAGTCTATGGGGTTGCAAAGGGTCAGACATGACTGAGCGATTGAACTGAACAAAAACTGACTTTGGGTAATTTAATTCAAAAATATATTTTTTTTTTTGTAAAGTACATAGGATAGCTCATGGAACTGAAAAAGAATTGTAAGAACCAGTCTTCAAAGCAGCTCTGGGCACTTGCCCTCAGGAACAACTGAAGAAAAGTTGATTTCCTAAATAAAAATTAAGGTGTTAATATTCAAGTGAGGATGAACTGGAGGTGGGCTGCCAGAGCAAACCTTGTCCACTCCAGTGCCCATTTTGAAAGAAGTCTCATTCCAGCAGAGTCTTCAATCCCTGTTTTTTTCAGTGACAGTCTTGGCATCCTTCTAGATGCCTGTTCAGTGGTCACGAGCAGAGATTCTCTTCCCAACTCACGCCGTTCTCCTACCTATATCCTTAGCCTCCACTTGACAGATGGGAGAAGACACACAGTGGAGGAGGTATTCCTGGAAAGAAGCTTTACGGAAAGGAATAAAATAAGAGTGAACAAAAACTGAACAGAAAACATTTAGCGTTGGAGAGGAAGAATTTGTGGGAATTCATGCCAGCTCTTTTCTGTTTTCTCACTTACAGCATTGACTGAACGTTACCGAGTCCAAACTCAGGCTGCTTGCTGCACGACCCACCAAATAAATCAAGAGATGAGTTGTTGAGGCAAGGAATATGGACTTTATTTGGAAAGCCAGCAGAAGGAGAAGATGGTGGCCTAGTGTCCCAAAGAAACATCTTGACTGAGTTTGGATCTTAGTTTCTTTTATAGAAAAAGAGGGGGAAGTGAAGAGGTAAGGCAAAAGAGGTGATAAATTATTGCAAATATTTCCTGATTCTGGACATGATCTGGAGGGAATGTGTTCATTTCTTCTTTTTTACAGCCACCCACAGGTGGTTCTGGTCAAGATGTTTCCGGTGAACTAAACAAAGGTGTTTATAGCAATGCTCAGGCATTGGAGGCAGGATTCCCAGAAATGGGTCATTATGTCTACCTTAAGCTATAGACAACACCACTTTAGTGACTAACTTGTAGCAAAAGCAACAGAACACGAAGAGTAAAGTAAAACATCTCGATCCAATATGGAGTCAGACTTGTTCTTCCATATTACATACGGAGAGATTATAGGAGTGTTGGAGCCAGCATGCAGCTGACTAGAGGTTACCTAGAAGCCTGTTCCAGAAGAAAGACAGAAATGTGCAAAGACTAGACCAGGTGATTAGACTGCTGTCTCCTAGTTCTGCTCTTCTTCCCCTCATGAGGCTGAGTGAAGGGAGTAGAAAGTGGAATTGAGTGGTGAAGGACCCAGTGGGAGTAGTGAGTTCTTGGGGACTGTGGTGTAAATGTAATTGACATTTTGATGATGGAGTCCAAGTGGAAGGGAATTGAAAGAGGCTGGGGCATGGACCAGCTGAGCCACTGAAAGCTCTCATTTCAAAGAGACACTTTTTTGGTATGCGGGGTGTAGACGTGAGAAGCCACAGGAGTTGTGACCATGGGGAAGATTTTCACCATTCAGGATTCAGACGTGGAGTCTGATTCATGTGTGTGATTGAGGTGAAATAGACATAAAGTTAATAGGACAGGAGCAAAGTCTAAACTGAGAAAAAAATCACTCCCTCAAATTAAAGAAAATATCAAAAAAATTATGGATACAAAAATGAGTGATGAGAACTGATAAGTTATTGCCTTGAGTTGCACTTAGAGTCAGATTATATTGGAGCCTCATTTAGCACATCCATCTTACAGTTCTTTTCTGGGAGGGTTATTCTTTTTCTGGCATTTATGAATATGAAGGTGAAGTCGCTCAGTCGTGTCTGACTCTTTGCGACCCCGTGGACTATAACCTACTAGGCTTCTCCGTCCATGGAATTCTCCAGGCAAGAATACTGGAGTGGATTGCCATTTCCTTCTCCAGGGGATCTTCCTGACCCAGGGATCGAACCCAGGTCTCCCGTGTGGAGGCAGATGCTTTAACCTCTGAGCCACCAAGGAATCCTATTTATGAATATACCATGCTATTAAAAAAACACACTTACTGTAGAGAAGTTTAGCCTCCGAGCCTAACTCAGGACTCCATTTTTTAAAAGCTATAAAATGAAAGAAAAGTGACAGACCAACTGCCTGGAATGATGAAGGGTCAAAGCATTTGTGAGACTGCCAATTTTAGAAACATATTCTATGGCAGGAGATGCAAAAGTGTGTTTTTCCATGTGAATCATAGCGGTACCATTTTATAGACTACCTCAGGATTTGCTACTATTGAAAACCAGGATGGTAACACGAGCTTGAAAAGCTAAGTAAGAGCCAGCTAAAGGGAACAGCAAATTGAAATAAGTAAAGAGCAACTAAGACCTCTGGGAAATCTTATCTAAACTCTTGGCTGCACACCCACTCTCACAAATTCCCTAAGCTTTGCCGGCAATGCCAACCTGGACTTAGCATTGCCTCAGGCACTGTGCAGCCTGCTTGGCTAAGAGAGATTTCAGACATTAGAAGAAGAGGTTCAATTCCTCAACAGAGGGAATTTTTCTATCCTCCAAACATCCTGCAGGAACAATTTTTATAGATTTTGTTTCTGTTTTCCTTTTACCATTCTTTTCACAAAATGCACTTACTCTGGAAATAGAATAATGGTAAGAAAAAGAATGAATAAATCAATTTATATTTCCTACAACCCCTTAGCATAAATCAGCTTCATAGCATTGCTGGTTTGCTTTTTTTTTTTTTTTAACAAATCACCTATATTTTACTAATGAAAATAAAAGCACATCCTGTAATGCTCTTCGCTTGTATATAAAAGCGTTCCAAATCATCTTGCATGAGGAAATATGGGATGACTTACTTGAAAATAGAAATACCTTTGTCTAGGCTAAAGGCTTTCTTTTGATGATTCAGCAGATGCTGGAAATTTGATCTCTGGTTCCTCTGCCTTTTCTAAAACCAGCTTGAACATCTGGAAGTTCACAATTCACGTATTGCGAAGCTTGACTTGGAGAATTTTGAGAATTACTTTACTAGCCTGTGAGATGAGGCAACTGTGCGGTAGTTTGAGCATTCTTTGGCATTGCCCCTCTTTGGGATTACAATGAAAGCTGACTTTTTCCAGTCTGTGTCCACTGCTGAGTTTTCCAAATTTGCTGTCATATTGAGTGCAGCACTTTCACAGCACCATCTTTCAGGATTTGAAATAGCTCAATTAAATTCCATCACCTCCACTAGCTTTGTTCATAGTGATGCTTTCTAAGGCCCACTAGACTTCACATTCCAGGATGTCTGGCTCTAGTTGAGAGATCACACCATTGGGATTATCTGGGTTATGAAGATTTCTTTTGTACAATTCTTCTGTGTATTCTTGCCACCTCTTCTTAATATCTTCATACCATTTCTGTCCTTTATCAAGCCCATCTTGATTAAAAAAAAAAAGGCAAGAGAGTTCTAGAAAAACATTTATTTCTGCTTTATTGACTATGTCAAAGCCTTTGACTGTGTGGATCACAGTAAACTGTGGAAAATTCTGAGAGAGATGGGAATACAAGACCACCTGACCTGCCTCTTGAGAAACCAATATGCAGGTCAGGAAGCAACAGTTAGATCTGGGCATAGAACAACAGACTGGTTCTAAATAGGAAAAGGAGTACGTCAAGGCTGTATGTTGTCACCCTGCCTATTTAACTTATATGCAGAGTACATCATGAGAAATGCTGGCTGGAAGAAGCACAAGCTGGAATCAAGACTGCTGGGAGAAATATCAATAACCTCAAATATGCAGATGACACTACCCTTATGGCAGACAGTGAAGAGGAACTCAAAAGCCTCTTGATGAAAGTGAAAGAGGAGAGTAAAAAGGTTGGCTTAAAGCTCAACATTCAGAAAACTAAGATCATGGCATCCAGTCCCATCACTTCATGGGAAATAGATGGGGAAACAGTGGAAACAGTATCAGACTTTATTTTTCTGGGCTCAAAAATCACTGCTGATGGTGACTGCAGCCATGAAATTAAAGACGCTTACTCCTTGGAAGGAAAGTTATGACCAACTTGGATAGCATATTAAAAAGCAGAGACATTACTTTGCCAACAAAGGTCCATCCAGTCAAGGCTATGGTTTTTCCTGTAGTCATGTATGGATGTGAGAGTTGGACTGTGAAGAAAGCTGAGCACCGAAGAATTGATGCTTTTGAACTGTGGTGTTGGAGAAGACTCTTGAGAGTCCCTTGGACTGCAAGGAGATCCAACCAGTACATCCTAAAGGATATCAGTCCTGGGTGTTCATTGGAAGGACTGATGTTGAAGCTGAAACTCCAATACTTTGGCCACCTCATATGAAGAGTTGACTCATTGGAAAAGACTGTGATGCTGGGAGGGACTGGGGGCAGGAGGAGAAGGGGACAACCGAGGATGAGATGGCTGGATGGCATCACTGACTTGATGGACATGAGTTTGAGTGAACTCTGGGAAATGGTGATGGACAGGGAGCCCTGGTGTGCTGCAATTCATGCGGTCGCAAAGAGTTGGACACGACTGAGCAACTGAAATGAATTGAACTGAACTGAACTGAGTAGCTGAGGCTAAAGGCAGGCCATGTACAAACTCTTCCTGTAGAGGCAGTGCTCGACTGACTCATCTCCCATAATTCCCATCCTTCAGGCTTCCTACCATCCCTGTATTTATCTGCTAGGTTTTTAATTCCTTCAAGTCATTAGCACTACTATGGCTCAGTGTGGGCTGTTTATGTAATCCTTTGTGAAGCAAAAGCTGGGCTAGTAGTGGTAGAGTTTCATAAGAAAAAGCATTGAAGAAAAGCCAGATTGTAGAATTGGAAGTCATCTAACATAGTTCCAAGGATCATGCATTAATATCATCACATCTGTTGGAAAATTGACTTCATTTTGTGCTAGTAACAAATCTACATTAACAACAATGACCATAGGTCTTCAGAATGATGGGCTGTGTTCACAGAGGATATTGTGTCCTAGAATCATACTTCCACATGGGGAGAAAATAGTAACTCCTGAGAGTTTTAGTTACTCCTTCTGTTGGCAATGACTGATGAGCTTCCTCCCTGAATGTGATCCCAAGTTCTGCAGCTGAGAGTGGGTCATGATGGCGCCGACTAGAGGGCACAGAGCAAGGTGGAACCAAAATGCGTGTTCTGGAGTAAGGCAGGCCTGAGAAGCAAGTCAACTCAGTTCAGTTCAGTCGCTCAGTCATGTCCGACTCTTTGCGACCCCATGAATTGCAGCACGCCAGGCCTCCCTGTCCATCACCAACTCCCAGAGTTCACTCAGACTCACGTCTATCAAGTCAGTGATGCCATCCAGACATCTCATCCTCTATCATCCCCTTCTCCTCCTGCCCCCAATCCCTCCCAGCATCAGAGTCTTTTCCAATGAGTCAACTCTTTGCGGGAGGTGGCCAAAGTACTGGAGTTTCAGCTTTAGCATCATTCCTTCCAAAGAAATGCCAGGGCTGATCTCCTTTATTTTATTTTTTTTCTTTAATTAATTTTTATTCTTTAGTTTGTTTTGCTTTACAATACTGTATTCGTTTTGCTATATTCATGTCATTGACATGAATCAGCCACGAGTGTACATGGACTGGTTGGATCTCCATGCAGTCCAAGGGACTCTCAATAGTCTTCTCCAACACCACTGTTCAAAAGCATCAATTCTTCGGTGCTCAGCTTTCTTCACAGTCCAACTCTCACATCCATACATGACTACTGGAAAAACCATAGCCTTGAGTAGAAGGACCTTTCTAGTTAGATCTAAAAAAAACAGTTGAAGGGCAAGAAAGGGAACTAAATCGACAGGTTTGCAGTTTGAGTCAGAGAACTGTGAACAACTGGGTTTGGAACCTGAGGATTTTCCTGAGCAACAGAACCCAGGGCTGTAGTTCTCTGCAGAGTGTCTGTGGCAGAGCTGGTGGGAGGCAGAGGAGCTATTATGAGCTGTGAGAGGTTCAGTCATGAACAGAGTAGTTATAATCATCTCAGTGCATTTTTAGAATGAGATAAGATAATGTACATGACAGCACTTTGGAAAGTTGTGTCATTATTATTGTCATTAACATTATTATCATCTTCATAAAGCTCAGAACATCTAATACATTTGCCTGATGGAAAAGAATGAAAAAAGAAAAAAGAATCTGATTCTTTACCCAATAACCTAGATGCTAAATATCAGGCACGGATATAATTGAAAGTAAAATGATGTCATTAATGTGTGAGTGCTGAGTTGTTAAGTTGTGTCTGACTCTTTGTGACCCCATGGACTGTAGCCTGCCAGACTCTTTTGTCCATGGGATTTCCTAGGCAAGAATCCTGGAGTGGGTTGCCATTTTCTCCTCCAGGGGATCTTCCTGATCCAGGGATTGAACCCATGTCTTTTGTGTCTCTGGAATAGCAGGCAGATTCTTAACCACTTAGCACCATTTAGGAACCTTCATTAACGTGCAAAAATCTAAATTTAAAACGTATCTCATTAACAAGTTTAGGGAAAATTTATGTTAGTGGTAGAAAGCTAAGACAGGTACATCTGTGGACCTAACATGTTAAAAAATGTCAAACTAAAAAAAAAAAAAAAATTCAAAAAAAGAGGATTTCCATGACAGTCCATGCTTCCAATGAGAGCAAGGGGCATGGATTTGATCCTTTGTCATAGAGCTTGGATGTCACAAGCTGTGGGGCTAAATAAAAAAAAAAAAATGTAAAATAGGTAGTCCGTCTGTGAACAATGCAGGACGTCTTCACGTATCAGAAGAGATTTTAGAATTTGAAAACTTTTTAGTCCAAAATTTCATGGTCCAAATGAAAAGCTGCACATTTTCAGATCAGATATTTTAACACAATGAGTAATCTCCATTTTTTTTTTTTTTTTGGATGTGTTTTGTCCTGACTAATGAAAGTGAAACTCCTTAAGGGTGGACCTTAAAGTTCCCTGATCTTGCATACTGTCAGAAAAGCATTAAGTACACTGTAAGCGTTTAGTGAGTACTTGCTGATTATGGCTGAAGTAGCAGTGTAGTCAGAGCAAGGCCCGGTTTTGACTAAGGACCTAGTCCCAGAGCGTGAATGAGCAGAGTAACTAAGAAACAGGAAACTAAACAGGACACAGGAAAAAAAAAAGTGAGCAAAATGAGACCTTTGAAAAGTGGCTTAAAAAATATCTTTTAGACCTGTAGAAAGCTGCCATGAACTTTCTACAGTGAAAGAAAAAACAATACGCTGAAAAAACAGAGACCGGGACTATTACTGGACTGAGGAAGGGGTAGGATATTTTCAGTGGTAGGAAATCCAGTGAGGAGAAACTATAGGATGGACAAGGGTTTGAGGAAGAAAGTACCATGTAGAAGAATTTGACATCCAAATTGAACTTGAAAATCAAAAGACAGAGTAGACAGACAGTGAAGCATGATATTTGTGTATTAGGATGTTAAAGCAGGACTCTTTGCCCCAGTTTTGTTTGAAGCCCCAAAGAAGGAGGGCAACACTGAGGTGTTAAACACTCCTTTCATATTTCAAAGTATGATGATAGATCCCTTGTGCAGGAATTATGAGGGGAATAAAAGACAAGTCAACAAATCTAGTGGTAGATAGGGGTTGGTGTTACAAAGAGGTGGGCCCGGTTTGAGAGATAACTCCTTCAGAAGTAGCTACTCCAGTGTTGTGACAGTCTTTGTGCTCCCCAATCCCCCTTCCCCTCATCGCTACAAGGAGTCGGGGGAGGAATGTACTTGTGCTTTCTCCCCAGGTCAAGCAGAGACAGATGAGCTTCAAGAAAGCCACTTGGAAAGCTTGACTTGGAAATCCAGAGTTGATGAACTTCAGAGACTGGTACCAGACTCACACTCAAAACAACCAAAAGGCAAGATGGTGGCTGGCCAGCTGCCCAGCACAGCAGAGCAGAATGGGCTGCGGTGAGAGTGGCTATACTTGTGCTCAAGGTAGAAATGTGGGGAGAGCTGGAGTTATTTTGATCCTGCCTAAGAGGCTCACCTAGATAGCATATTCAAAAGCAGAGACATTACTTTGCCGACTAAGGTCCATCTAGTCAAGGCTATGGTTTTTCCTGTGGTCGTGTATGGATGTGGAGTTGGACTGTGAAGAAGGCTGAGCACCGAAGAATTGATGCTTTTGCACTGTGGTGTTGGAGAAGACTCTTGAGAGTCCCTTGGACTTCAAGGAGATCCAACCAGTCCATTCTGAAGGAGATCAGCCCTGGGATTTCTTTGGAAGGAATGATGCTGAAGCTGAAACTGCAGTACTTTGGCCACCTGATGCGAAGAGTTGACTTATTGGAAAAGACTCTGATGCTGGGAATGATTCGGGGCAGGAGGAGAAGGGGACAACCGAGGATGAGATGGCTGGATGGCATCACAGACTCGATGGACATGAGTCTGAGTGAACTCCGAGAGTTGGTGATGGACAGGGAGGCCTGGCATGCTGCGATTCATGGGGTCACAAAGAGTCAGACTTGACTGAGCGACTGAACTGAACTGAACTGAAGAGGCTCACCTAGAGGAGTAATAGGACTCTAGATGCATCCAGCCCAGACAGAATCAGTGCCATATCATGGTCTTACCCATCAAGTAAACCTTTCCTGGCTTCACCAGTCCTCTCTCCTACTCAATCTCTTTCTAAGGAGAAAGGAGCGGCTATTTAGAGGAAGGTGAGGGAGGAGAAGTATAAGGAAGGGAAATGGAGAGGGGGCTGCCTAACAACCCAACACCCCTCCCTTTTCCCATCATAGACCCAGGAGAAGAAAATAAGTGAGTCAGCCTAGTAGTAAGAAGCCTTTCATCTAAAAAAATAACTTGCTTTTTCATGGACCTAATTCTTTTAACTATGGCCAATGGGTAAAAGGTGAAGGAGCAATCTTTTGTCTGTATATAAGGAGACAAAATTCACTTTTTAAAATTGAAATGTAAAAAATTCAATTTCAAAATTCAATTAAAAAAATTTAATATATCTGACATACAGTATTTTGTAAACTTAAGGTATATGACATGCTAATTTGATATATGTATATATTATCATTGTAGCAATATTTAGCACATTTATCATATTACGTGGGTCTGGGTGAACTCCAGGAGCTGGTGATGGACAGGGTGGCTGGCGTGCTGTGATTTATGGGGTCACAGAGTCAGACATGACTGAGCGACTGAACTGAACTGAACTGAAATGAATTATTCCTTATTTTTAGTGGATGAGCTAGTTAAGTTTTAGTCTCTTAGCAAGTAGAAGAAGGAAAATGGCAACCCACTCCAGTATTCTTGCCTGGAGAATCCCATGGACAGAGGAGACTGGCAGGCTACAGTCCATGAGGTCGTAAGAGTTGGACACAACTTAGTGACTAAACCACCAACCACCAAGTTTGATGATTATAGTACAATATTATTTTCTGTATTCATTATACTGTGCTTTAAATGTTTACAGTTTATTTTCTAGTTTTTTGAGAAACATCACTCTTATTCCTGTGTCCCACATCCCCTTGTATCCACCATATTACTCTTTGTTTTTGTAAGTTTAACTTTTTAGATTCCACACTTGAGTGATATCACACAGTATTTGCCTTTCTCTGACTTATCTCATTTAGCATAATGTGCTTGCTGCTGCTGCTAAGTCACTTCAGTCATGTCTGACTCTGTGTGACCCCATAAGGTTCCACAAATGGCAGTAGGTTATCCTCTTTCCTCATGGCTAAATAAAATTCCATTGTGTGTGTGTGTGTGTGTGTGTGTGTATACACACAGACAGGTATTTTTCTTAACAGAACACCAAACTTCAGCATCAGAATTTGCTAAATTTCATCTCATGAGGAATTCCTAGATCACAGTAAGAGCATATTTCCAGAGTGTTTGCAGGATCTTCCTAATCTGTTTACAGTTAAGATTCTATGAGCAAAATTCCTAAGATTTTGTTCCTGCCTTTCTTTAAGTGCTAGATTTAACTTTACAGGGCATGGTGGTGATTTCAAACTGCATAATAAAATTTTAAGTCTTCATTATATAAAGTTGTCATAAACCTTTATTGGCCCCCATGAATACTTCTGAAAATAATTTGGCCTGCTCTTGGTTAGAAATCATGCTCTGAAATATAGCCAGTGGCTAAGTCTTTACACAAAGTTTTCTCCTTATTTCCAAGTTCCCCTCCAGAAATTCTCTGTATTTAGTGACATCATTTCATTGCAACTAATCCAGTATAGTGACCTTCAAAATGAATTATTTATCCCCCATGCACTGCACTGTTCTTACGCTATTCTCTCGGCACAGTCACTGTGGATTTCACCTACCTTAGTAAGATAGAAAATTGATAAGACATAAAGAGCAAACCTTGGTATTTGTTACCATATTTAAGTTACCAAAGAAGCCTATTGTCTGCCAAGCTGGAAGCAACTGATAGAGTAACATTAGGGTTCAAAAAGCCACCCCAGGGGAGCCAAGCAGCAGAGGACCCTGCTCACCTTCCTTCCTTCTGTTCCCTTAGCAACAGTCACAGGTAACTCTCAGGCCCATTGTGAAACCCATTTCCCTGCATCCTATCACCATGACAAGTACAACCGGATGCTCATTTATTTAACATGACAGTTCTGACGGAAGTTATAACTTTCTCCCTATTGTTAAGGCAATGGAGTGGATGGGAAACGAACAAGCCTCAGTCAACTTATTGATTTCTTCAGTAAATCTATTCTGAGTTCTGATTATGTGTTGAGCACAGTTCTGGGTTCCATGAGAAAGGCAAAAGAGAAATCAGACACAATCCCCTATATGTTAAAATAATCTAAACGAGGGGCCAAAATCAAGATCAGTATTCAGGAATAATGCTAAACATTACCAGAATTCAGTAAAACAGGAAAATAAACTTAGTTTTATCTTCAGAATCAGTTGACATGATAGGTATATAATTCAGCCTCTCTCATTTTTTTTACTCCTGTGAATAAACTTGCATTTGATTCAACAAGCTTTTGACTCAAACAAGTGACTCACAGAAATTGGTAAAGTTAACAAACACTTATTGTTTTTAAGCCACTAAGTTCTGAGGTGATTCAAATAATAAGTAGAAAAATAATAGTATATAACACCTCCCAACTGCATTGCAAGCTCCTTCAGCATAGAATATTTGTTTGAATTCTTAAAATCCAGGCGGTTATTTAGATACGTTCAACACTACAGCAAAATTAGATACTGCATATGGGATTAGAGAAAGGAACCATCATTTATTGAATGCTTACGAAGGGACTTTCATATGCATGAGCTTTATGTGCATTGAAATGGCTACATACATAGATATAGAACAAGATGTTCTCTAAAAACATAAAACGTTGCACCCAAGCTGCAAAGTTATGAAGTCAATTTTTGCCTTTCTTTATCATCATTCCCCAGACATAGTTTTTTTAAAGTGAGATTATGTATGTGAGAGCATCTAATAAGCCATAAAGTGTTCTATAGACATAAGGCATCATGGCTTACATCAGTTTATTTATCCTATCAAGTTTAAGGATTTTAATACTTCTACTCTGGTGCTTGTTTTGCCTTCCTAAGACTAGAATTAGACATGTCACTGTGATACAAATGCCTCTGACTTTCTGAAAACCAGTGAAAGGATAGAAGAAAGAAATGGGGTGGTTCTGGTACTGTTTTATTTCTTTGGTTGTTACATACCCAGCAAATATTTGTGAACAAAATTGCAACTGTCAAGGTTTCCTTCTCTGAAGGAAAGAGTTGGCCCACTCACATGGGCAACTGAGGACAGTTTAACAGTGTCAAGAGAAATGAGAGGAAGACAGGGAAGAGGTAATGGAACTCACTAAAAATGACTGCAGGAAAAGGCCTTCCAGCACCTGTGGCCTTTGGTGGAAAACACAGCCAAGTGGTCTCAGCCTATCAGGGAGGGACCGTAGGGAGGCATTTCTCAGGATTCATTCTCCCAGTACATTTTTCTCTCCTGCCCATGCTCCACACTGGCTGAATGCAGACCATTGCCAGAGAGTAAGGCAATCAGCTGGGATAATGCCGTTTATACTGATCAGTTTCTTGGAGTACAGAGCAGATTGGAGAAGAGTAGAGAACTGAGGATGGACAATAGAAAATTTCCAGCACAAAATGTAGCACTTTTTATATAATGGCAAAATAACCCCATTGATGAGTGGTAGGCACAGAAAGCAGAGATTTATTTCAAGGACAGATAGACAGTAGGGCTCCTATCAGGCAGGGTCTCAGAGTTGAGATAATAGGAGAAGTAAGGGACTATGTCCTCAAAAAGCATGAGCTCCAGGATGTAAGTCAATCATGAAAAAGGGCTTAATGTTCCAAAGGGAATATTAAATACATAGCTATCTTAATGTCACTGCCCTTTAAATCGGTTACATACAATTTCGGAGCTACTTAGGTATATAAATATTTGACCTACCAAGAAGATGTTGAAAAAATCACCTACAAACTTCAGCCAAACTGACAGTATTCTGTGTTCATTTATAATGTCTTGACTTGATGACAACTTTTTAGAATAATTTTAATAGTAATAATCCATGCCTGATGTGAATAAAAGTTCACATTTTCATAACAAACATAACTAAAACATCTTCCCTATTTAAACTATAAAATTTATGCAATGCTAGTAAAGTCAAATAATTTTTAGACACATAACTTGGAAAAATATGCTAAATGGCATTTGAGTATAATTCATGCAATACTTTTACAATTTTAAATTGTGATAATCCTTAGTTATAGGAAAGCTAGTAATTTTCTCGTATTTTGCATAGGTGCACAGAACTTGCAGTATGTATGCATTTATGCTGTAGCCATTTTTTTATTTGCTCTCATTATGTCAATGTGATATGATAAGTCTATAAAATATTCCTAATTATGTGGCTGATTTTAGAGACACTTCCAGGGTTATATAATCTCTGACAGGAGTCTCTTAGTTGCCTGCTCACAGATCATATTTTTCCTAAGACAGGTACTTTGCTTAATTTAGTGTAAATGTCTGAGATTGCCCAAATTAGAGCAAATGTTTTAAATAATTTTAGTGCATGTCAATTGTCTCAATGTACCTTGGCCAGATTTGTGAACAGTTTCATTGGAAATAAATCTCAAATGTTCCTTATCGGTATGTGTGCATGCCTGCTATGTTGCTTCAGTGGTTTCCAACTCTTTGTGACCCTATGGATAAGAGCCCGCCAGGCTCCTCTGTCCTTTGGATCTCCAGGCAAGAATACTGGAGCAAGTTGCCATGCCTTCCTCCAGGAGATCTTCCCAGCCCAAGGACCAAACTCGTGTCTCTTAGTTTCCTGTAATGGCAGGTGGATTCTTTACCACTAACGTCACCTGGGAAGCCCGTATCATCTGTATAGCAGCTTTTCTTTTTCAGGTCTGGGAAACTTAACTGTTCCAGACAGTGGCTAATAAAATATAACCCTGGGTTCAGCCATAAATTGTGTCATCAGAATCAGCACACTTGGCATTGCCACTGGACATGACTTTGCTTTCCCAACATTCAGCCAGCTCCTTCCCAACTGAGATTCTAATCAAGTCCCCATTGCTTTCTTTGGAAAAATCATCACTTCTTCTAGACCAGTGGTTTTCAAGCTTGAGGGTCCAGTAGAATCATCTGAAGGACTTGTTAAAACACATCTATACTGTAGAGTTTCAGATTCAGTAAGTCTCGAAATGTGGCCCAAGAATTTGCATGTCTGATAATTTCCCAAGAGATGTTAGTGCTGTTGGTGAGGGATTCTCACTTTGGGAAACATTAACATAATTTATCCCTGGTAAACATTTTTTCCCTAAATCAATACTGGCCCAAGGTATCTGTTATTCCTCCTGTTTCTGAGATACTTGATTTCCATAGAAAATCCACTGTCTCTAATGCAGTATCATTACTGACGCTGTATTCACACCACCTGTCCAGCTATTCCATCTTATCTGACATTTTGTGTGCGTGCATGTTTAGTCACTCAGTCATGTGCGACTCTTTGCAGCCTCATAGACTATAGCCTGCCAAGCTCCTTTGTCCATGGAATTTTCTAGGCAAGAGTACTGGAGTGTGTCATTTCCTCCTCTAGGCGATCTTCCTGATCCAGGGATCAAAACAGCATCTCTTGCATCTCCTGCAATGGCAGGAGGATTCTTTACCACTGCACCACCTGGGAACCCATCTGACATTTTGGTAGCTACCATTAAAAGAAGGATTTTCAGGAACTTCTCTGGTGATCCAGTGGTTAGACTCTGTGCTTCTATTGTAGGGAGCACAGGTACAATACCTGGTCAGGGAACTAAGATCCAGGGAAGGAAATTCCAATCAAATAACCAGCACTTCTCAATTATGTGTATGCATTTGATAGGACATTGGAGTGGTTAGCGTATCCCTTCTCCAGAGGATCTTCCTGACCCAGGAATTGAAATGGGATATCCTGCATTGCAGGTGGATTCTTTACCAGCTGAGCTATTGGGGAAGCCCTGATAGGACATTATCAGACATTATTCCTGTTATTATTTTCACATGTAATGGTTGTCTCTTTAAGAGTGGAAATTAAATGACAATGAAAGATCCAATTTCAACAGTGGCACTCTTATTCTGAAGCATCTCCATTAGAATCAATGATCTAGCATTGTATTAAGTCTTGTATATGAAAAGAAAAGGGTTATTTGAGGCTTCTGATGTATTAGCCCAGATCACTTAGGAATTTTCATGTTCACCTTGCCATGGCTACCTTCCTGTTCTGGAAAAGGATGAAAACAGTGACTAGTTCATTTTTGAATTAATCAAATTTTTAAATCATCCTTTGGTTGTATCAAAAGCAGCAGCCTTTGGCAGCAACAGCATTTGGCTTCTGGTTACGAATGTCATTTTAACAGGAAAGAGGCCTACATTAATAATCTGAAAAAAAAGAAAGAAAATTATTTGCATATTTTTATGATGTTAAAGAAATATAACTGATGTTAAAGAAATAACAGAATTTAAATATACAGTGGTTTCATGTGTTAAAGAAATATGATGTTAAAGAAATATAAACAATTTAAATATAGGGTTTTCACATGGTGTGTGTGTGTGTGTGTGTGTGTGTATGTAGAGGTTTCTCCATTATTAAATATTCCTCCTAAGAGTGTTTAACAAGAGTTAATGTTCATGGATAGTCAATTTCAAATAATACTAAGGAATAATTAGATTGAAGAAAAGTTGTAAACTGGATTTAACCACTCATGTAACTTACAGTAAAATAATTTAATACAAAAAGTGGAGGTAACTAGAAAATAGATTTTCAAAAATCTCTAGAATAACTATTTCTGACTGGATACAGTCTAATCTAGTAGTTCTCCCACTTGAGTAGAGCCACAAGTTTATAAGTTGACATTAAATTCAACAACTTCTTTTGGAGGCAAACTAGATTAAAATAATAGTCCTGATCTTATTCTTTAGAATTAAAGAAATAATTTTGTATATTTCTGGTGCTTTATTTTTAAGATTTAGAAAGGAGAGTTCAAAACTGATTTTGAAAGCACGGTCTACATGAGAGAAAAACTCATGTCTGCAACTCAGGAGGTGCTAAAAGAGCCGTATACTTGGTTCCAGCCATGGTAAGGGACCAGGCCAGCTCATCCAGGAACCTGGTGGGAGACACACCCATCTATGTCTCTAAAGCCATGTTTGCAGACATTAGTCTTAGCTGTTAACAATCCTGTATCATATACTTGAAAGTTGCTAAGGGAGTCAATTTTAATTTTTCTCACCAAAAGAAAACAAAAAAGTAATGATGTGAGATAATGGATCTGTTAATTAACTTTACTGTTTCAATCATTTCACGATATGTATATACCTTAAACTATTACAATATTATACATCAATTTATCTCAATAAAACTGAAAAATAATTTTAAAAAATTTAAAGGAAAGAAATACAATCTACATAGGACAGTGTTTTATCAGAAAAAGCTTATTACAGTCATTTCTGCTTTGGGCATGAACGTCATCTTTTTAAAATTTTGTGTTTAATTCTGTTCTCATTTAATACTGGTATTCAACAGTAGAAAGCCTTACCTTAGGATGAAATTACATTAGTAATTATGTGATGTAACCAGAAGCCATAGCAAGCAGGCAGATATGAAGTTTGGGTCAGGTAAAAGCCTTTTGTGATCAGAACATAAGGCATAGAACTGACAATGAGCCACTGTGTGTTTGGCCAAGCACTGAATCAAATTGTACTTCTAAAAGAGGGATGTGATGAGTGGATTTGACTGATTATACATACAAATTCAAATTCAACATCTTATAGGTGGTACTGTACTATAAGCCCAGTTTTTCTAACACTGTCAGCAGCTTTTCCATTCATAGCAGTAGCAATTCAATTAAAACGGCCATCAGAGCAGAGCTGATCTGCATTAAGTGGCTTCCATTAATGTCATATTTAATTTAGATGTACGATGTTGAAAGTGCTCATTACTGTCCTCTGCAAATCTTCATTCAGCTTGTGGACATCAAATTTTATAAATTATATTTACATCTTTTATGAAAAATGAAGATCAATTGGCTTGTATTTCAAAACCACTGTGTTAGGTTTTTATGTCCTTTTAAATTCATAATAGTCAAATCACCACTCTTAAACCAGTTTTCTGTACTATGCTTCATGAAGGTGTGAGAAGAGGGGACATATACTTTAAAACAAAATTCCAAAGCAAATCTCAAACTGCTAGGAGCACTATTTAAACATGTCTTCCAGGAGACAAAGGATTGAATTAGAAATGAATTATTCTATTGGATTTTCAGAATTTATAATTTTGAGCCTATTTACCACAAAATTTAGAATCAGGGAATAAGAAGCTTTGATGATAACAACCAAACAAAAATTTACTGAGGAGCCCTACTATTGAAATGAGCTGCAGAGAAGCCATGGCAATAATTCAAGTTCTCCCAAGCATCCATTCAGCACATGACTCAAGCCTGGTGAGTTTCATTGATATTTTCAGCCTGTGAAAGTGAGAGTATTAGTCACTCAGTCCTATCTGACTCTTTGTGACCCCACTGACTATAACCCACCAGACTCTTCTGTCCATAAGATTCTCCAGGCAAGAATACTGGAGTAGGTAGCCATTTCCTTCTCCACGGTATCTTCCTGACCCAGGGATTGAACTTGGGTCTCCTGCATTGCAGGTGAATTCTTTACCCTCTGAGCCCCGAGGGAAACCCATTTTCAGCCTATCCACCCTTATTCTGACCCTCAAAGGCAAAAGTTTTTAGACAAACATGTACATATTTTAAAATAGCTGTTTGCATAGAAAATACAGTATATAAAGAATAGACATCAAAATTCTCCAAGCCAGTCTTCAACAATACGTCAACCACAAACTTCACATGTTCAAACTGGATTTAGAAAAGTCAGAGGAACCAGAGATCAAATTGCTAACATATACTGGATCATCAAAAAAGCAAGAGAATTCCAGAAAAGCATCTACTTCTGCTTTATTGATTACACCAAAGCCTTTGACTGTGTGGATCATAACAAACTGTGGAAAATTCTTTAAGAGATGGGAATATCAGGCCATGTTACCTGTCTCCCAAGAAATCTGTACGCAGGTCAAGAGGCAACAGTTAGAACTAGACATGGAACAATGGAGTGGTTCCAGATTGGGAAAGGAGTATGTGAAGACTGTATAATGTCCCCCTGCTTATTTAACTCATATGCAGAGTACATCATGTGAAATGCTGGGCTGGATAAAGCACAAGCTGAAATCAAGATTTCCAGGAGAAATATCAATAACCTAAGATACGCAGATGATACCACCCTATGGTAGAAAGTGAAGAGGAACTAAAGAGTCTCTTGAAGGAAGTGAAAGAGGAGAGTGACAAGGCTGGCTTAAAACCCCAACATTCAAAAAACTAAAATCATGGCATCCAGCCCCATTGCTTCATGGCTAATAGAAGGGGAAATAATGGAAACTGACAGACATTATTTTGGGGGGCTCCAAAATCACTGCAGATGGTGACTGCAGCCAGGAAATTAAAAGACACTTGCTCCTTGGAAGAAAAACTATAACCAACCTAGATATATTAAAAAGCAGAGACATTACACTGGCAACAAAGGTGAGTCTAGTCAAAGCTACGGTTTTTCCAGTAGTCATGTATGGATGTGAGAGTTGGACTATAAAGAAAGCTGAGCATGGAAGAATTGATGCTTTTGAAATGTGGTGTTGGAGAAAGCTCTTGAGAGTCCCTTGGACTGCAAGGAGATCCAACCAGTCAATCCTAAAGGGAATCAGTCCTGAATATTCATTGGAAGGATTGATGCTGAAGCTGAAACCCCAATACTTTGGCCACCGATGTGAAGAATTGGCTCTTTGGAAGAGACTTTGATGCTGGGAAAGATTGAAGGCAGGAGGAAAAGGGGACAGTAGAGGATGAGATGGTTGAATGGGGATCACTGACTCGATGGACATGAGTTTGAGCAAGTTCCTGGAGTTGGTGATGGACAGGGAAGCCTGGCATGCTGTGGTCCATGGAGTCACAGAGTCAGACATGACTGAGTGAAGTGAGACAACAATAAGAAAACAAAAATGAAAATATTAAGAATGGGCAAAAGATATGAATAGAAAGTCCATGGAAGCAAAAACTCAAATGTCTAAGAACACATGAGAATATGTTGAAATATAAGATTATTCAAAGAAGTGCAAATCAAAATAATTTCATAATTATCAGAGTGGCGAACATATAAGTGTAATGATATCAGGTTTGGACAAAGTTACAGAGTGTAGGAACACTGCTGGAAATGTAAACTGATGAAACAGCTCTGGAGAGAAGTTTGGTATTAAAATAGGAAATCCACATTAAAATTTAAATGTCTTTTAAATTGAAGTCTCAATGTTGGGTTGATACTGTAGAAAATAACTCAATATATATATGAGTATGAAATAGATTTATCTCTCCATAACAATTTTTTTCTTTTTGTTTTCTATTTAAATATAAGTTCACACAGAGAAGTTCAAGAACAAATCAAATAACTCACCCAGATATTCCAAATGGTAAGTCATTTGCCTGTGCTCTCACACTGTTTATCTACACTAAATTATTTTTTTGAATGATTTAAGAAAAAGTGTCAAACATAATGTTCTATCACTTTTTAGATATGTCAGTGTGTTTCCTAAAGAAAAAAAAAATCCAATCAGAAAGCTGCATTTGGTATTTAGTCACTAAATCATGTTCAATTCTTTGTGATCCCATGGACTGTAGCCCACCAGGCTCCTCTGTCCACGGGATTTCCCAGGAAAGAATACTACAGTTGGAGTGGGTTTCCATTTCCTTCTCCATTTAACCAGAAAAAAATTATATAAATCAAGAAATTAACTTTATTCCATATTATTACTTACTTTACTGACCTACTGAAATTTTATCAATTGTTCCCTGGTAGCTCAACTGGTAAAGAATCTGCTTGCAATGCAGAAGACCCTGGTTCTATTCCTGCCTCAGAACGTCCCCCTGTTGAAGGGATAGGCTACCCATTCCAGTATTCCCGAGCTTCTGTGGTGACTCAGATGATAAAGAATCAGCCTGCAATGTGGGAGACCTAGGTTCAGTCCTTGGGTTGGGAAGATCCCCTAGATGAGGGAATGGCAAACCACTCCAGTATTCTTGCCTGGAGAATCCCCATGGACAGAGGAGCCTGGTGGGCTACAGTCTCTGGGTTCGCAAAGAGTTGGACATGACTGAGCTTCTGAGCACAGCACAGTCCCAAACTTCCCCTTTATAGGATAAAAATTTCCAACTCAAATATTCCATTCCAATGTCATATCTCATCTTTCTCTTTTATGACATTTGAAACCTTTAAAGTGTAATAGGTCCATTATTTTGTGGAAATTCTCTCAGTTTAAATGTATCCATGTTAGGCAATGGCACCCCACTCCAGTACTCTTGCCTGGGAAATCCCATGGATGGAGGAGTGTCGGAAGCCAGAGTGAGGAATCCCACCTGTGAGGTCACGTGGCAAACTCAGATGGCAGGGCAATCTAAGTCATCGGATTTCTCCCTGGTTCTTCCTGAGCATGTACCTCAAGAATAAAAATTTTTCTGTATTTGTCTATTTCCCCAATATTCTCTGCCAGTTTCTCGGGAAGAGTTAATTCAAAGCTTTGGTTTCCTGCATTTGAAAGTGTTTTAGCCCAACCCCTTCTGATAATTCTATAGCCTGCCTAAACAGGTTCCCCTAATTTTCTACAAGCTTGCGAATTGCTCACAACCTCCCAGCTGTGGGAGGCACAAAAGCCTTAAAGTATCTTAAAGTTTCAGAGCCTTTTCAAATTTATTTTGGTCACAGGATTTCACGGTTGACTCAATGATTGCTGCCAGACCTCCTTATTTCTTATCTCTCAGCACCCGGGAAGATGTAATCTATGTAAATGGGATATGGAAAAAGGGATATGTAGTAGTTTTGATATTAACAATACTGAACTTTTGAGTAAATTACTTTTCTTTTGCTATAAATTACTGTACTTCCTTATATTACAAGTTGCTGTATTTTTTATTTAGTGTTTTCCGAGAGTGGCTTTCAGACTTTGGAAAGGTTAACACAAATGAGTTTTCTGGTTAACAAAACCTCATCAGAAGAGAGCCATAGAAATGTTAATGGACCTCTTGGCCAGAAGATAGTGTAAACCACCGGAGACCTTTTGTAAACGGGAGGGTATGCAAAAAAGAAAGCCTTGTCTCAATGAGGGTCAGGACTGCTGCCCCTGCATAACTCTGCATATTCCATTATGTATAATTTGGGGTATATAAGATGATTCTGAACAATAACGCTCTCTTGGAGCCTTATGCCGACGCTAGGTTTCCCCAAGTCGTTCTTTTCTCCTCCTTTTCTCCCCTTTTTCGGCTGAATTCCCATCTGGGGCGGGGAGGCTCACCATGTCTATTTACCTGTCCTGGCTGCTAAGATCCGCGAGAAAGGGGGCCCAAGGTGGGGCACCTTTAGAGATTCAAGCAGACACCAGTGGCCTACGTAGATGGTGCAAACCTCTTGTCTCGAGGTTTTATTGGTTTTCTCCGTAAACCAAGTTATTCAGCCCTCTTTACTCCATCTAATTTTCCTACTACACTATTTCTTCCTAAGCTATTCTTATATTTCTAAATAAATGTTTTCCTCGCCGACGCCGTCCCCGCTTCGAATTCCCTGGACCCACCGGGGCTGGACCCCGGCAGAGGAGCCTGGTGGGCTGCAGTCCATGGGGTCGCTAAGAGTCGGACCCGACTGAGTGACTTCCCTTTCACTTTTCACTTTCATGCATTGGAGAAGGAAATAGCAACCCACTCCAGTGTTCTTGCCTGGAGAGTCCCAGGGTTGGGGGAGCCTGGTGGCTGCCGTCTCTGGGGTCGCACAGAGTCGGACATGACTGAACGACTTAGCAGAAGCAGCAGCAGCATGTTTACTCACAGCTAGATTCAGTTTACGTGTTTGACGGGAGCACCACAGAAGTGATGCTGTGTTCTCAGTGCATCTAGCAACAAGTGCGTGATATCAATTTGTTTCACTACAGTGTAATTTATCTTCATCACTTGGGTAAGAAGGTATTTGCCAGTTTCATCCATTTCCAAGTTATCATCTTTCTCTTTGTAATTGAGAAGTAATTTGGAAGGAAATATGTTAAGACAATGTAAATATCCTATTATTCCCTGAACTTTCTCCCACTAGGTTTTTTTTTTTTTTTTTTTTAATACTTATTTATTTATTTGGCTGCATCAGATCTTAGTGGCAGCACCCTGGATGTTCATCACAGCACATGGACTCTGCAGAATGTGGGCTCTGCCGCATGTGGGGGCCTTAGTGCCCTGACCATGGATTAAACCTGTGTCCCCTGCATTTTGAGGCTGATTCTTAACTGCTGGACCACCAGGGAAGTCCCATCTCCCACTAGTTTTAGTATCTATTGATAATTCTTGCCTAAAGATATAAGTTTTCTGATGACTGTCAATGGTACTTTTCTAATTTTGCCATTCTTTTCACATGTATTAGTTGGCTTTCTAATATAGGAAAAATTTTCCTTCTTTCTCTATTATTTACTCATTAATTGTATTACCATTGACTCACTAAAATAATTCTTATTTTACTCAATGGTTTGCAATCTTTACTATAATTATTTTCTTTCATGCTCAAATTTTCTCAGATTTGGCCACTGAAAACCAGCTCCTGTGTCTTTTTGTACCGACTCCCCTATAATTTGATCACTACCTTATTTTCTGACACCACACTCAAAATGTTTAGTAGTAAACTAAGAAACCTTAGGTGTTTAAAGCAATGCCACTTAACAAAGTACTTAAGAAGCAATAAAATTTATTAATGGAGACCTCAGCCTATGAAGTCAAAAGACTTGGGTTTAATTTTTACCTTAATCCTTTCTAATTATATAATGTCAGACAGTTTTAAATTTCTTTAATCTTCATATTAGCTCAGTTTTTCAGGGTAGAATTTAATAAGACCATACATGGAAAAGCCTTTGCATTGTGTCTTACACATGGTAGACCAAAAGTCAAATAAATATATTCAACAAGAAGAGTGACTAGAAATATAATATAAATTATTATTCTTCTTTAAAATGATACATTTGTATGCAAAAGATGTTCTTTGCCCTTCTGGTCATCAGACCTTAAAATTGAGATCAAAGATCTTGGTAAGGTTAGAGCACATTCAATTAAAAAAAATCAGGAAAATAGGATACTTTTAATAAAAAATATATATAAAGATGGGCACAAGTATGTGCATGACAAATACTCTATAAATAATAGTTTTTTTATTAATTTTTATAAATAATAGTTTTCATTTAATAGTTTCCCATTAATGTGTTGCTTAAAATTATTTTTGTTGTATTGGGCCTTACGTTTTATTCCTTTATCTATTCTCATAGACTTGACTACTATCAAAAAAGACAGACAAAACAATAACAACAGAAATATTTTTGTTCTATTATGTTGTTGATACATTATTATAATATTGTATTAAGTACAGTAAGTAACCTACATCCAAGTACTTTTTGTAAAATTTTGAACTTTTTTACTTTAAAAATTGTGAACTTTTAAAGATGTGAATGGAGAAGTAAATGGCAACCCACTCCAGATTTCATGCCTGGAGAATCCCATGGATGGAGGGGCCTAGAGGTCTACAGTCCACGGAGTCTCAGAGAGTTGGACACGACTGAAGCAACTTGGCAAAGATGTGAAAGTGCATTCCATCAATGTTGGGTGTGAGTGAGATTGCAGCTTGCCCTCTGCCTCCTATTTCTGACAATATTTCAGCTCTTTTGACTCCTACCTCTTATCTCTCTTCCAGTCAGTAACTCTTCTTGTCTGTTCACTAGATGACAGCCCAGGTATGCCAGCTGTTGTACTGTACTACTGGACTTTTCAAAGAACTGTGTACTCCTAGATTAAAAATGTTTTCTTTATTTTTTGGTATTATCTGTGTGAAAAGTATTTGAAAAGTATTATAAACCTCCTATTAACCTATTAGACTATAGGACTATATAGCCGATTGTGTTAGTTGGGTACCTAGAATAAATTTATTGAACTTACAAACAAATTAGACTTATGAATGCACTCTCAGAATGGAACTCATTCTTATGTAGAAGACTTACTGTATGTTAAGTGCTGTATTAAATTCTTAAACCCTTTAGCAAAGTCAAAAGTACTTTAATACTTATTTTTTTTAAGCAACAATAAAAAGATTTTATTTATAACCCAAGAAAAAGTGACAAATGAGTGTTATAGAAAAGAATGATTTTGTTTATTTGTGAAGCAAATGTGAAATTGAAATTCCTGGGAGGCACGGTAGCATTTCCTCTGTGCCAGGCTTTCTGTTAAGGGTTTTGCATACATTCTCTCATTCAGGCCTCACACCAATGTATATTATACAGATGAGGAAAGTGTAAGTCACTCAGTCGTGTCCGACTCTTTATGACCCAATGGACTATACAGTCCATGGAATTCTCCAGGCCAGAATACTGGAGTGGGTAGCCTTTCCCTTCTCCAGGGGCTCTTCCCAACCCAGGGATCGAAACCAGGTCTCCATCATTGCAGGCAGATTCTTTACCAGCTGAGCCACAAGGGAAGCCCACAGATGAGGAAACTGAGCCTCAATAAGGCAAGTCAGGTGGCAGGAAGTGCTGGAGTCAGGTTTTTTGTGTCTAATTTTAACAACACAAACTTTATTTCTTTAATATTCAACATTTTAAAGTTAATGTTTATTGATGTGGAGTTGATTTATAATGTTGAGTTAGTTTCAGATATACATCAAAGGGAAGCAGTTATACATAAGCACATAGCCATTCTTTTTAGATTCTATCCCCATATAGGCCATTACAGAGTACTGAGTAGAGTTCCCCGTTTTAAACACAGTATGTTCTTATTAGTAGATACTTCTCAACTTAACAGTTTCTCTTTCTGCAGAAACACTCTTAACAATCTGTCCCAGCCCGTCTCAGACTACATCCAAAGCCCCATCAAGCAGACAGTAGGCCGCACATTACCGATTCTTTTGGCCAAAGACATATGAACAATTTGTCCAAGTATTCATCAGAAGGACTGGTGCTGAAGCGAAGCTCCAATACTTTGGCCACATGTGAAGAGCTAATCCATTGAAATAGACCCTGATATTGGGAAAGATTGAAAGCAGAAGAAAGGGACGACAGAGGATGAAATGGTGAGATAGCATCACTGCCTCAATAGACATGAGTTTGAGAAAACTCCAGGAGATGGAAGACTGGGAAGCCTAGTGTGCTGCAGTCCATGGGGTTGGACATGACTTAGTAACGGACCAATAATACAATTGTAAAACATGACCAAGTTGAACCAGTTTGAGTGCTTCCTAGGAACTCTGTATTCAGAGACAATGAACAAAGAAAGTCAGCTATAGTGAGGATATTGAAGGTTGAGGCTGGTCAGACACAGTATACCCTGTATATTTGAAGGGTTCAGTTCAGTTCAGTTCAGGTGCTCAGTCGTGTCCGACTCTTTGCAACCCCATGAATCGCAGTATGCCAGGCCTCCCTGTCCATCACCAACTCCCAGAGTTCACTCAGACTCACGTCCATTGAGTCCGTGATGCCATCCAGCCATCTCATCCTCGGTCGTCCCCTTCTCCTCCTGCCCCCAATCCCTCCCAGCATCAGACTCTTTTCCAATGAGTCAACTCTTCGCATAAGGTGGCCAAAGTACTGGAGCTTCAGTTTTAGCATCATTCCTTCCAAAGAAATCCCAGGGTTGATCTTCAGAATGGACTGGTTGGATCTCCTTGCAGTCCAAGGGACTCTCAAGAGTCTTCTCCAACACCACAGTTCAAAAGCATCAACTCTTCTGCGCTCAGCCTTCTTCACAGTCCAACTCTCACATCCATACATGACCACAGGAAAAACCATGGCCTTGACTAGATGGACCTTAGTCGGCAAAGTAATGTCTCTGCTTTTGAATATACTATCTAGGTTGGTCATAACTTTT
>SJXQ01004965.1:971139-988943 GCA_006408695.1 Aepyceros melampus | reverse complement strand
GCACAGCCTGGGAGCTCCTGCAGCTGAGGCCCCATGCCTCGGGGCGGGGCGCGTGCGTGACTGACGGCCGCCTTGACCTTGAACGGGACTCGTGGCCCCGTGGTGTGTTGCTCTCCCGCGAGTCACTCAGCCTCTCTGCTGAGTTTCTTCCTCTGAAAAGTGAGGGGATCCGACCGGAGAGCCTCCAAGATCCTTTCCAGCAGCTGCGCGATCCCATCACCCTCGACGATCTCCCGACACAGCAGTGTGGGAAGGAAGGTGGCCCCCGAGCACGCCCCAGGACTTCCCCGTGTGAGGGAATGAGGCTCAGAAGGGTGGATGAAGTTGTCCACAGCCAAGCACCCGGCAGCGGAGGACTCTGGCTCGACTCCCTTGCCCTTTCCGTGACCCCATGGATGAAGGGGGCTGCCCACCTCGGTGGCTCCTCACTCAATGGAGCTGAGTGCAGAGGGAGAGATGACCTAGCTGAAGACGGAGGGTCTGAGTGCCGACTCCTTACTGTCTCTGGGACCGTTGTCTGTTCAGGAAAGCATGAATGAGAAAGAACCACGCTCCCTCTGGTCCACTGAGACTGAGGGGTTGCCTGGGATGTGTGTGCAGGCTCCGAAAGTCGAGGAATAAACAGTCTGGATAATCTCCAGGCGCTGGGCTCTTGCTGCCGGCTGGGTAGACTGAGGCTAGAAGTGGAGCTCCAGGGCAGGACAAGCTTGTGGGAGGCAAAGCCCCCGGCCATCCGCCAAAACCCCTCCTGGCTGGCCTCTGGACTCGCCCCACGTCCACAGAAGCTGCCTGGGCTTACCCTGGGTTGGCTAACAGCTGCTACTGCTCAGACACCCTTCCGAGCTCGGATTCTGGACCTTTCACACAGATGGCTGGTCTGCTCCTGAGTCGTCAGAGAGAAGGGCCTGGGGCGTCTGGTGCAGACAGCCCTAGAGGGGCCCCAGGAAGCTCTTGGCCACTGGCAGGGAGCCCAGACCCCGGAGCCCCGGGGTGGGGAGTGGAGCCCCTGCTCCTGCACAGGGGGAGCTGGAAAGCCTGGGAAATAGGCCCGTCCTCACTCTGAAAGCAGCTGACTGAAGTGCTCCCTCCGCCCCAGCCCAGCTGATGAGATGGTGCTCCCTGACCCAGGTCCCCACTGGGGTCGTCGACAAGGCGCTGGTCTTCTGTCCCCACCCCTTGAGGTCTGAGCAGCTTCTCAGCATGTCGTCCCTGAGCTGGGGCCCTGGGCTGGACCTTCCCAGCGTGAGGATTTAAAATTGGTGACACTTCGTCTTTTGCCGAGGGCATTTCTACGGAGCACTGAGAGCCTGGGAGCTGTGCATCTCGGAGTCCTGGGCTTCCAGTCCTGCTTGTGCCCCTGACAGAGGCTCGCGGCTGGGCTCCTGAGGTCAGTGCACCCCTGACCGAGGCTCACGGCTGGGCTCCTGAGGTCAGCTATAGTTTGGAAATTCAGTCGAGCCCATCTGACTTCTGGAATCTCCGTCTGTGTTAATATAGAAAAGGCTCTGAAATGCTCTTCCATCACAGGCATCAAAGGGAAACATCGACACACTGGACTTGATCAAAATTTAAAACTTTTGTGTTTCAGAGGACACTTCCAGAAAGGACGGACAGCCCATAGGACAGTGGAAAGGCTTGTGAATCCTACATCTGATAAGAGCCCAGTGTTCAGAATACATAAAGAGCTGTTACATTCAACAGTAAAAAAGACAACAATTTTAAAATGGATGAAGATTTAAACAGACGTTTCTCCGGAGAAGACACACAGGTGGCCAGCAAGCGCATGAGAAGAGCCTCCACCTCACTAGTCACCTGCCGCTGCTGAGCCGCGTCAGTCGTGTCCGACTCTGTGCAGCCCCATAGACGGCAGGCTCACCCTTCCCTGGGATTCTCCAGGCAAGAACACTGGAGTGAGTTGCCATTTCCTTCTCCAGTTAGTCATCAGGGAAATGCAAATCAAAACCACGAGCTATTGCTTCACAGCCGTGAGGATGGCTGTTATCAGAAAGACAGAAAATGACAGGGTTGACAAGAGTGTGGGAAGTGGAGCCTCATAAACAGCTGGTGGGAATGAATGGTGCATTGACTCTGGAGAACAGTTTGGACATTTCTCAAAAAGTTAGATACGGTGATGCCACTTGACCTAACAGTTCTCCTGTGTGCAACTCAAGAGACCTGGACAGGAAAAGCTGAGAATTCCCACTTTCCAATAAGGAGAGAGAAATAGTCATCCATCGGCTCAGTTCCGTTCAGTCGCTCAGTCGTGTCCGACTCTTTGTGACCCCATGAACCACAGCACGCCAGGCCTCCTTGTCCATCACCAACTCCCGGAGTTCACTCAGACTCATGTCCGTTGACTCGGTGATGCCATCCAACCATCTCATCCTCTGTCGTCCCCTTCTCCTCCCACCTTCAGTCTTTCCCAGCATCAGGGTCTTTTCAAATGAGTCAGTTCTTTGAATCAGGTGGCCAAAGGATTGGAGTTTCAGCTTCAACATCAGTCCTTCCAATGAACACCCAGGGCTGATCTCCTTTAGGATGGACTGGTTGGATCTCCTTCCAGTCCAAGGGACTCTCAAGAGTCTTCTCCAACACCACAGGTCAAAAGCATCAATTCTTCAGTGCTCAGCTTTCTTCACAGTCCAAGTCTCACATCCATACATGACTAATGGAAAAACCATAGCCTTGATTGGACAGACCTTTGTTGGCAAAGTAATGTCTCTTCTTTTTAATATGCTGTCTAGGTTGGTCATAACTGTCCTTCCAAGGAGTAAGCATCTTTTAATTTCATGACTGCAGTCACCATCTGCAGTAATTTGGGAGCCCAGAAAAATAGTCTGACACTATTTCCACTCTTTCCCCATCAATTTGCCATGAAGTGATGGGACCAGATACTTAGTTTGCTGAATGTTGAGCTTTAAGGCAACTTTTTCACTCTCTNCGGAGGAAGTAAAAGTCCCACTTTCTAGGGTTGTTGGGAAAGCAAGTGAGATGAGGCGTGGAAAGTGCTGGGACAGTGCCTGGTCCAGGAGAAATCCCCCATCACAGCCCTGATGCTGGCCTTGCCTGGAATTAAGAAGGATCTTGTCTGCACACCGGAGCCCTGGGGTCACACATGAGCTGATCCTAGACTCACGCTGCCTGGAAGATCCCATGTCGCCCGCTGTGACCCTCTGCTTGGCTTCTGCTAAGGCAGCTCCAGTTTCTGGAGTGCCCTCCGCCACTTCCCACAAGGAGTTTTCCCCTGAGTCCCCGCCCCCACCCAGGCCACGCCCCCAGGCTCTCAGCTCTGACTTGCTGGGGATCTGTTGCTTTTGTTTTGGGGGTCCCAGTGCGGCTCCCCGCTAGCTCTGAGTCCTGGAGGGCTGGGCGCATGCCCGGCAGGTCTGTACCGAGCACCCAGCCCAGGCCTGGCAGAAGATGCCACCAGCCTGCTTTGGTCTCCCTTGCACGGAAGCCCTTCCAGTTCCCGAATGATGGACAAGTCTTTGATCCTAATCGACTCTTACCCACACTGCTGCAGTAAATGAGCTTATAAGAATTTTGCCCTTGTGGGCGTGTTTGTTGGATGATGGTTGAGTGGAATTACTGGGTCAGAAGGCGTGTGTATCTGTGACTTTGGTATGTGCCAAGCTGCCTTCCAGACGTGAACTGATGTCCTTCCCACCAGCACAGAAGCAGAGGCTCCCCGCCCCCGCAAACCAGCACACACATGGTGCTCCCTCAACCGTTTTGATCTTTGCGGGACTTGCTTGAGTGGAGGAATGTGGAAGTTTCCTTTGGTCTATGCTCTGGAATGCTTTCCCATTACGGCTTTCGTTTGCATGTCTCTCGTTTTAAACTTTGGTTTTGCGATTGGACAGTTTCTTTCCTCTTGGCAACTGGTTTGTTTAGATTCCTTCTTCTGAGATTCTTTGGGTAATTTCTATTTTCTTGGAAATTCACCCATCTCATCAGAGTTTTCTGACTTCGTTGGACAGAGTTGAGTGGGTAGGCCCCCTCTTTCTTTCGTTATTTGTCCCCTCCATCTTTATGGAGTACCTGCTTTGTACCAAGTGTCGTTGTTGGTCCTGGGGGTACGGTAGTGGGCCAGAACCACTGAAAAGTTGTACTTACATGGAGCCTAAAGACGATTTAAAATGCATCTGTAAAATACATGGAGTGTCAGATGGTGATAAGTGCTAGGGAGAAAAACCCCATGAGAGCAGGGAGAGAGTTGATCGTGGAGTCCAGCTTTTGATGGGGTGGTCAGAGAGGGTCTCAGTAACGGGGGACTTGAAGGACATAAGGGAGTATTGCTGTTCAGTCTCTAAGCTGCATCCAGCTCTTTGCGACCCCACGGACTGCAGCACGCCAGGCCTCCCTGTCCATCACCAACTCCCGGAGTTCACTCAAACTCAGGTCCGTGAAGTCGGTGATGCCATCCAACCATCTCATCCTCTGCTGCCTCCTTCTCCTTTTGCTTTCCATCTTACCCAGCATCAGAGTCTTTTCCAATGAGTCAGTTCTTAGCATCAGGTAGCCAAAGTACTGGAGCTTCAACTTCAGCAACAGTCCTTGCAATGAATCTTCAGGACTGATTTCCTTTATGATTGCCTGGTTTGATCTCCTTGCAGCTCAAGGGACTCTCAAGAGTCTTTTCCAACACCACAGTTTGAGAGCATCAGTAGCCATGTGTTTCTCTGGGAGAAGAGATGGCAGCGTGCTGGTGCAGGTGCTATATTGGTCTAAGTTCTTGGAGAAACGCAACCAACAGGATAGATATAGAGAGAGCGCAGATGCAGGTGCAGGCTTCTATATATAAATCCAGATATAGATAGATATCGCTATATAAACAGATATCTCTATACTATAGATGAAATGTATAAGATCTACAGAGAGCTATATATAAAGAGATTTACTCTAAGGAATTGGCATCTGCAGATTTGGAGAGGCAGAAGTTCCAAGATCTGTAGGTGGCAAGCTGGAGCCCCAGCAGAGCGGATGGCCTGGTGTGGCCCAGGTCTGCAAGGCGTGAGAACCACAGGAGCCAGTGGTGCAGACCCCAGTTCCAAGTCTGATGGCAGGGAAAGCCCAATGGCCAGCCCCCAAATGGACAGGCAGAAAGGGAGCCCTCCCCTCCCCTCCCCTGGCTGTGCCCTGACCTTCAGTGGACTGGAAGAGGCTTACCTGCCTCGGGGAGGGCGATGCACTTGACTCAGTCTACGAACTCAAAGGGGAAGTTTATCCAGAAACACCGTCACAGACACACACAGAATCGTGTTGGAGAAAATATCTGGGCACCACCCCCGTGGCCCAGTCAGTTCAGTTCAGTTCAGTCGCTCAGTCGTGTCCGACTCTTTGTGACCCCATGAACCACAGCACGCCAGGCCTCCTTGTCCATCACCAACTGCCGGAGTTCACCCAAACTCACATCCATCGAGTCAGTGATGCCATCCAACCATCTCATCCTTTGTTGTCCCCTTCTCCTCTTGCCTTTAATCTTTCCCAGCATTAGGGTCTTTTCCAGTGAGTCAGTTCTTTGCATCAGATGGCCAAAGTATTAAAGTTTCAGCTTCAGCATCAGTCCTTCCATTGAATATTCAAGACTGATTTCCTTTAGGATGGACTGGTTGGATCTCCTTGCAGTCCAAGGGACTCTCAGGAGTCTTCTCCAACACCACAGTTCAAAAGCATCAATTCTTCAGTGCTCAGCTTTCTCTATAGTCCAACTCTCACATCCATACATGACCACTGGAAAAACCGTAGCCTTGACAAGATGGAACTTTGTTGACAAAGTAATGTCTCTGCTTTTTGATATGCTATCTAGGTTGGTCATAACTTTCTTTCTAAGGAGTAAGCGTCTTTTAATTTCATGGCTGCAGTCACCATCTGCAGTGATTTTGGAGCCCTCCAGAAAATAAAGTCAGCCACTGTTTCCACTGTTTCCCCATCTATTTGCCATGAAGTGATGGGATGGCCCAGTCAAAGCTATGGTTTTCCAGTAGTCATATACGGTTGTGAGAGCTGGACCATAAGGAAGGCTGAACACTGAAGAACTGATGCTTTTGAACTGTGGTGCTGGAGAAGACTCTTGAGAGTCCAGTGGACAGCAAGGAGTTCAAGCCAGTCAATCCTAAAGAAAATCAACCCTGAAAATTCACTGGAAGGACTGATTCTGAAACTGAAGCTCCAATACTTCGGCCACCTGATGAGAAGACCCAACTCATTGGAAAAGACCCTGATGCTGGCAAAGATTGAGGGCAGGAGGAGAAGGGGATGACAGAGGATGAGTTGGTTGGATGGCATCACCAACTTGATGGACATGAATTTGAGCAAGCTCTGGGAGACGGTGAAGGACAGGGAAGCCTGACTTGTTGCAGTCCATGGCGTCCCAAAGAGTCAGACCCAACTAAGCAACTGAACAGCAGCAACAACCCCCACGGCACAGTCAGGCTGACACGTAGAATGAGCCATCGGGACTGCAGCGGTGTGAACAGAAGAGGGAGAGGAGGGCTCTGGCCAGACAGGACCGAGGGGGACGTCTGCGGCTTCCACTCTGAGTGAGATGGGAGCCAGAGAGGGTTTTGAGCAGAGGCGTGACATGCCACGACACGCCGTAGATTTTCACAGGATGCCTCTGGCTGCTGTATGGAGGAAAGACAGAGGGGCTGGGCTATGAGGAGGCCACAGCAGGAGCGATGGAGGAACAGGAAGGGCGAGGCCAATGGCCACCCCTGCAGGCTTTACTGATGCACTGGTGGTGGGCGTGAGAGAGCCAGAGGGGCCGAAGACGCTCTGGGAATCCAGTGGGTGGTCATTCTTGGTTTGCATTCGTTTTGTTTCTGCCCATCCTTTTTTGCGTAATTATGGCAAAACACATAACAAAATTTACCTTTTACCCACTGTCCTTTTCACAGGCGTTGAGCACATTCACATTGTTGTACAAGCATCACAACCATCCATCTCCAAAACTTTTTCATCACCTACGCATCCTATTATAGGAAGCCTTTCAGAGTCACTCTACCTGCAGCGAATTTCGTTTGTAATCCAGTCTGAGTCTTTCTTTCTTAGCAAGTGTGTGTGGCTCGTGATCATTTACTAACATGGCAGCTACATTTGGTCTTAGTTCTGCCATCATAGTTTATGATATGCTTTCTGCTTTTATAGCTTTTGTGGGGGTTGTCAATTTTCACCATATGCTCTCTGTTTTCTTTGTTTTATTTTTTGTGTATATGTCTTCTGACAATTTGGAAGGCTGTGTTTTTCATCCCATAGTTATCTTCATAATTATACTGTCATATGATACCCTTAATCCTCTGTTTCTTTAGACAATGTTTATTTTCTCCCTACTATGAGTGATGCCCAAATTAGAATATTCCTACTTTCCCCTCTCCTCCTCCCTCGTCCATCAAATGATTTTAGCTGATTATATTAGTTTTTCCATTTGCCTTTGTACCTCTAATATTATTTCCATCTCTAAATGATTTTCGGGACTTATAGCTATAAACACAGAAGACAGTTTATATATATTACCTCCCTCCTCTGACCTCCACCCTGCCTCCTATAGTTTGTATCAGTTCTGTGTTATCTCTTTTGTTCTTTTTATATAACAGTCACAATACATTAGTTTAGACATGGTCCTACAGCTAAATAGATTGTCCTTGCCAGTACCCTTGCCAGAGTTACTCTACTTACTCTTGGTTATCCTAAGCGTTGTTCTTCAGTTGCTCAGTCGTGTCCAGCTCTTTTCAACCCCATGGACAGCATCACACAAGGCTTCCGTGTCTTTCGTTATCTCTTGGAGCTTGCTCAAACTCATGTCCGTCGAGTCGGTGATACCATCCAACCATCTCACCCTCTGTCGCTCCCTCCTCCTCCTCCCCTCAATCTTCAAATCCAATGGCCAAAGTATTGGAGCTTCAGTTTCAGCATCAGTCCTTCCAGTGAATATTCGGTGTCGATTCCCTTTAGGATTGACTGATTTGATCTGCTTGCAGTCCAAGGGACTCTCAAGAGTCTTCTCCAGCACCACAGTTCAAAAGCATTGATTCTTCAGTGCTCAGCCTTCTTTATGGTCCACTCTCACATCAGGCTTCCCTGATGACTCAGACGGTAAAGAATCTACCTGCAATGTGGGAGACCCGGGTTCAATCCCTGGGTAAGGAAGATCCCCTGGAGAAGGAAACGGCAACCTACTCCAGTACTCTTGCCTGGAAAATCCCATGGACAGGGGAGCCTGGTAGGTTACAGTCTACGGGGTCAAAAAGAGTTGGACACGACTGAGTGACTTCACTTTCTTTCTCACATCTGTACGACTACTGGAAAAACCATAGCTTTGACTATATGGACCTTTGTTGGCAAAGTGATGTCTCTGCTTTTTAACATGCTTTTCCTGCAAGGAGCAAGCATCTTTTAATTTTGTGGCTGCTGTCACCATCCACAATGATTTTGAAGCCCAAGAAAATAAAGTCTGTCACTGTTTCCATTGTTTCCCCATCTATTTGCCATAAAGTGATGGGACAGGATGCCATGATCTTAATTTTTTGAATGTTGAGTTTTAAGCCAGCTTTTTCACTCTCCTCTTTCACCTTTATCAAGAGGCTCTTTAGTTTCTCTTTACTTTCTGTCATTAAGGTTTTGTCATCTGCATATTGAGGATAATGATATTTCTCCCAGCAATCTTGATTCCAGTTTGAAGTCCATCCAGCCTGGCATTTTGCATGATGTACTCTGCATCGAAGTGACATAAGCAGGGTGACAATATACAGCCTTAATGTACTCTCTTTCCAATTTTAAAGCAGTCTCTTGTTCCATGTTCAGTTCTAACTATTGCTTCTTGACCTGCATACAGGTTTCTAAGGAGGCAAGAAACGTGGTCTGGTATTCCCATATTTTTAAGAATTTTCCACAGATTGTTGTGATCCACATAGTCAAAGGCTTTGGCATAGTCGATGAAGCAGAAGTAGGTGGTTTTCTGGAATTCCCTTGCTTTTTCTATGATCCAATGGATGTTGGTAATTTGATCTTTGGTTCCTCTGCCTTTTCTAAACACAGCTTGTACATCTGGAAGTTCTTGGTTCACATACTATCGAAGCCTAGCTTGAAGGATTTTGAGCATTACCTTGCTAGCATGTGAAATCCTATGAGTATCCTCTATTAATTTATGCAAGAAGGGCTCATGCGAGCTATAATTTTAAAAATGTGTTCTAAATGTTTTTCTGCTGACTTTATATTTAAAATCTGATTCATCTGGGCCTTAAATTCTTTCTTCATTCATTCAACAGTGTGCCAGTTACTGTTCCAGACCCTGGTAATACAAAAATGAACACAACACACCACTGCCATGACCCTCATGTCGCTTGTTATCTAGTTGGGCGAGACAAATGATAAGCTAGGCTAGTAAGTAAAATATTTGGTGTGCTGGATTGAGATAAGTCCAGGGAGAAAGACAAAGCAGGTGATGGGGGACCTGGCCCAGTTTTGTGAAGTAGAAGAGACAGTTCCACAGACTTTCTTGCCCAGAGCCCAGCAATGCATACTGGGGTGTTGGCTCTGCCCTTCAGAGCATCTCTCGCTCTGGAAACATGGGCTTTACTGGCTCAGTCAGAGCCCTTCCATCAACTGCACACCCTTGACCCTGGAACACACACTAGAGCTTGGTTGAAAATGGTTTATCTGTTGGTATGTTATATCTGACACTTTGTGACCCCATGAACTGAAGCTCGCCAGGCTTCCCTGTCCTTCAGTATCTCCTGGATTTTTGCTTGTTATCTAGTTGGGCGAGACAAATGATAAGCTAGGCTAGTAAGTAAAATATTTGGTGTGCTGGATTGAGATAAGTCCAGGGAGAAAGACAAAGCAGGTGATGGGGGACCTGGCCCAGTTTTGTGAAGTAGAAGAGACAGTTCCACAGACTTTCTTGCCCAGAGCCCAGCAATGCATACTGGGGTGTTGGCTCTGCCCTTCAGAGCATCTCTCGCTCTGGAAACATGGGCTTTACTGGCTCAGTCAGAGCCCTTCCATCAACTGCACACCCTTGACCCTGGAACACACACTAGAGCTTGGTTGAAAATGGTTTATCTGTTGGTATGTTATATCTGACACTTTGTGACCCCATGAACTGAAGCTCGCCAGGCTTCCCTGTCCTTCAGTATCTCCTGGATTTTGCTCAAACTCATGTCTATTGAGTTGATGATGCTATCTAACCGTCTCATCCTCTGACGCCCTCTTCTCCACCTGCTCTCAATCTTCCCCAGCATTGGGGTCTTTTCCAGTGAGGCAGCTCTTCACATTAAGTGGCCAAAGTAATAGAGCTTCAGCTGCAGTATCAGCCCTTCCAATGAATATTCAGGTTTGAGTTCCTTTAGGAATGACTGTTTTGATCTCCTTGCAGTCCAACCAGATGCAAGTAGCAGACACCCAGCTACAGTGGTGTGGGGGCAGACGGTCTGGGGCCGTCACCAGAACCGGGTCTCTCCCTGCTCCCTTCCCACTCGGCCCTCATTAGTGAAGGCCTTTCATTCTCACGCTCTTTCTCTGGATCCGTGTTCCCTTCCCAGTAGATTTCAGCTTACTTGGCATTGGCCAGGGTGGGTCACGTGCTCACCCTTGTATGCAAGGGAGTATGGGAAGCTGATTATCTGTGACTGGGTATTGCTCCCATAAATGGATATAGGACTGGGGCGTTACTGTGTCTGCCACAGATGGAGTTAGTGTTTCTTTTCCTCGTTATCCTTATTTGGAGGTGATCTCCAGGAGAGAAAGGATCATGGCAACTCAGCTCTGCCAATCAAAGCTGTAAGTGCCCCCATGGGCTGATGTTTACACTCCTGATCTTCTCCCAGTGATCTGTTGACCCCTCCATGTGCCAGCATTGTCTGGCTTCCTCTCTATGGCTTTGAATGATACAGTCATATTCAGTGGTGTGACTCCAAGATTCATAATGCTTTCTTTTATTTTTATTATAGGTGTTATCGGCATCTGTTCTTAATATCTTCTATTTATTATAACAATGGTGACCATATGGTTTAATATCCAAAGTAGAGTACTTTTGAGGGTAAAAGGGGAACAGTATTGAAAATTATAAGTATTACCTGGGACTGTCTTAAGCTAAGACATTATGATAACCCTGGTAATCACTGAGGCAGAAAAACACTGTTGGTTTTTGTAAGTTGATCTGATGTCTTACAGATTGAAAATTGTATCTTTATATCTGCACCCTGTGTTCTAAGAATTAGCTTGTTGATTCTCTTGGGTTTTCTATGTACATGATCGGCCAATAATGGTAATTAGGATTTTTCTGTTTTGTTCCCACACTTTATGCCTTTTTCTTTTCTTATTGCTTGGGCCAGAGGCTTCCCTGGTGACTCAGGTGGTAAAGAGTCTGCCTGAAGTGCAGGAGACCCGGGTTCAATTACTGGATGGGGAAGATGCCCTGGAGAAGGAAATGGCAACCCACTCCGGTATCCTTGCCAGGAAAATTCCATGGAGGGAGGAGCCTGGCAGGCTACAGGCCATGGGGTCGCAGAGAGCTGGACATGACTGAGTGAGTTCGCTCGCTCCGAGGCGGTAGTGCTGTATGGAACCACAGTGGTGACAGACTTGCTTTTCTTGCTTCCAGCCTTAAAGTCAAACAACTCTCAGTGTCTAGGAGACTGGCTTCTCCTGTCACTGAGCCAGACAGAAAAGTCCCCATGGAGGATACACCATGTGATATTTTGTTCCCTTCTGCTTTCCTAGAAAACCCTTTTGCTGTGCCTCAGGATGGGGGACGTGAGACCTTCTGGCTCAGCCTCCAAGAGGAACAACTTCACGACGCCAGAGAGAGCCAAGACGGCCGTGGCGGAGGAGAAAATGCTACCTGTGCCCGAACCCCCTTCCTTGGACTTCTAAGACTAGAAGCAAACAGCGGTGGGAGGCCAGGGTGCAGGAGGGGGCTTCTGAGCCACCCGTCTGCGAGCAATAGTCCCACCTTGGGCTGGTGGCTTCTGAGAGGTGGCACCACTGTGGACTCAGGATGACCGACACGGCTGCTCAGGCCAAGTCAAGCAGAAGGATTCAGGCCTGTGCATCCTATCCGTGGTTCCCTTGCCCCTGCTCCCTCCAGTAGTGGCCCGTGGGCCTATCCGTGTCAGAATTTTGAGTGTGAGTGTGCGTGAGTGTGTGTACGTGTGTATGATTAGGGGTGTCTTTTTGTTTGATTGGTTTTACTAGGGTCCCCCAAGTTCTCAGATGGGCCTGGGTCTGCTTGTGGTGGGGGTCCTGGCCAGCTCTTGCTGGCAGCTGTGAGCCAGATGGAGTTGGCAAGCAAGGGGTACAGCCCCACTGTGCCTCCAGGGGAGCTGGGGATGCAGAAATGCCGGGGGGGATGCGTTCTTATGGAATTTTTTTCCCATAATGACAGTGATGAGAGACACCTCTCAGGCCATCTACGGGGCAGGCAGTAGACTGACTATCTTCACACACACCCATTCTCATCACTTGGGAAGTGAGTAGAATGAACTCCCTGCAGAAATGGCCTGGGTCTCACAGCCAGGAGGAGACCAGTTCTCGGCCTGACCTCAGAGGTCTAAGAACCCAAAGTCAAAACTCCCCAGCCCAGGGTACCCCCAGTACAGTCCCTGGAGCATCTCCCCAGTGGCTTCTCAGTGGATGGGCCATTGTCCCAAGCTTTCTACCACTTCTTCCCTGGGACCCCTTACAGCATATTCTGTTTAAGCACCTACTGTATATCAGGCTTGCTGGGCAGTGATCTGGAAAGGAGCTGAGTCAGACAGGCCTCCTTCTTGCCCCCAGAGGAAAGAAACAGACACACAGATCTTTGCTGGATAGAGTGATGAGCACTATGGAAACCCAGAGGGGAAGGTTCTAGAAGCCCTTCCCATTTAAGGTGAGACTTCCATGCAGACCTGGATGTTCATAATCCATCCACTGAGCTCACCGCCGTGGCCGTCCACCCCACTGCCCCAGGGCACACACGTGGAAAGGCATGATCTGGGGAACGATCACATCAATCCCTGAAGGCCAAACTGGCAGTGTGGACACCCTCATTCCGCTGGTGTTAGTGATGCCAGAGTCTCCCCAGCACCCAGCTGGGTGGGTCCCTGCTCCTCTGCTCAAGTACCTTTACTCAGCTAGACCCAATGTCTCCAACGGACCCTCCATCCATCACACGTGGCAGAGAGCAGGCAGACTCGTGGTACTGGTCAGCTCGGGGAGAGGACAGGGAAGAATAAGCAGTGAATAGAAAGGTAGTAACAGCAGTGAGCCCTAAGCCAAGAATTCGATCAAAACGGGGTTCTGAGGGTTAAGTTTGGCTAGTCTGGGAAGGCCTTTCTGAGCAAATTAAGCCCAGACTTGAATGGTAAGCAAGAGCCAGCCGTGGACATTGAAGATAGAAGAGATATCCAGGCAGAAGGAACAGCTAGTGCCAAGACCCCAAGGCAGCAACCAGCTTGATGATCTCGAGGAACCAAGAGAAAGTCGGGCTGGCACAGAAGAAAGGTGGGAAGACAGGCAGGTGAGAGCCCAGACACGGTGGCTCACCGAGAGACACCTGAGGCGGGACAGACATGACACTCGCCCTCTGATGCAGCAGAAGGACATTTCAAGGGCGTCAAGCATTCCGCATCCAGCCGGGCTCATCAACCCCATAGAGAAGGGACTCCTCCCATTTCAGGGACTAGGAAACTGAGACTCAGATGGGTCAGGTGACTTGCCAAGGTCACAAGGGCAAGCTGAGGAAGACCCAGACCTATAGCTTGAGTCTCATCTCCTCCAGACAGTGCTGCCAGAACCCAGGGGTACAGTTTGGCAGAGGCCAAGCTGGAGAACCTCTGCCTGGGGTCTTGCTTAGGGGTCAGTGCTGCTTCCTTCACCCTGGATGCTGAGTCATCCCCGGACCTGCCCCGGGGACTTGTCCAAGTGGAGCAGCTGTTGCCATGGAGGGTTGCTCAGCAGCCATTCGGCGAAGCTGGATCAGCCCACACCTGCATCCCATGCACAGAACCCTGGGAGTCAGAGAAACCCCAGCCGGGGGGAGGGGGTTGGGCACAGGCCCAGACTGACATCAGCTCTGTAGGAAGATCAGGGTGGCCTCGGGCAAGTCCTGTGCCTTCTCTACTGTCCATTGCCCCATCTCTAAGAGGAAGGGGTTGGACCAGGTGTTTAAGGGGCTTGCATCTCCAGCTTCCTGAGGTTCCAGGTGGAGCTCACGCAGCTGTTCACATGGAGACACTTCCTCGGCCAAGAGGGAGCTGGTGGCCCTGCCTCCCTGCCACGAACACCGGGCCCAGGGTCGCTGTCACAGAGACCAGCAAGGGCTGCGGTCCCCTGATTTGTGCCCCTCAGCTCGAGAACTCGCAGGACGCTGCTCCTGGCCCCACAGAGGTCTCTCCAGGAGGGCCTGATGACCCCTTGGGTGTTTACGGTCGCAGCCGGTAAGGGATCAGAATGCTCTGTTGTAAGCAGGTGGCCCCTCGCCATATAGCTCAGCGCCCATCACAAACAGCAAAGCAGCGGGGCAGCCTGGGATGCAGGGGACAGAGTGTGGGGACCCACAGCCCTGCCCCTTCCCCACTGGGCGGTCTTGGGCAAGTTGTCTCACCTCTCTGAGGTTCGCCTGTCCAGTGTGTGGGGTGGGAGGCTGCAGCTGGAGTGATCGAGCGGTGGGGGCTGTGTGGGTGGTGTGAATGCCCATCTGAAAGGCAGGCGTGCCGTTCAGTCCCTCCTGGTGTCCAGAGTCCTCAAAACCCCCGGGATATGGGCCACCCTGGCAAAAACCTGTCCCATCCTACCATGGCAGATAGGCATGCCAGTGAGTAGAGCGCCCCTGAGAAGAAGATGCTCAGGGCAGCGACAGGTTCAAGTAGAGATTTACAGATTTAGTGTTTTTTAGTGACTTCCAAACCTGTTTTTTCAAGCTGCCTACTTTTACTTTTTACTGTGAGCTTCTGGCTATTACCACGTACTTTGCAAAAATAACAACAATAATAATAATACTATGGAAAGAAAAACAAAAATGAAGAGAAAGAAGATGGCAATATATCCGCTGAGGAATCTGTCCTTAACCCCTTGTATTCGTAAGGACTTTTTCCCACTGGGAACTGTGTGTTATCACGAGCAGTTTTATGCTTTCCTTCTCATCTGTGTTTAGTGTAATTGTGCGTTTTGGAATCTCTACGCAGAACTAATACCTGGTAGCACCCATGGGTCTCTCTGCCCTCTCCTGAACTCGGAGATCCCCCTGCAGCTCAAGGAGCAGCCTGCTATACAGGAGGGCCCGGGACCGCCAGATGCCAGCCCGACATCTGATGCTGACCGGGACCTAGAGGACACAGGCCTTAACTGAGAACACACACACACACACCCGTGCGCACGACGCACACGTGCACACACATGGATCTGCAGGTAGAGCCCATCTCCCTGATGCTTTATAGCAAAATAGCAGGTAGGCAGCTAGTGTTCCTGGAGTGGAGGCATCTCCCTTCTTCATCCAACACCTTCAGGCAAGTTCAGCCCCTGGGCTGGAAAAGACTTTGGGGAATCAGGGAAAACACGACCAGGAGTGGGGTTGGCAGTCTTCTTAAGAGAAGCTTCCTGGCTCCCTTGAGGCCATTCCACCAAGATTATGGGTGTGGCTGGACCTGGCACCATCTGCCATGTACCCAGCAGATGCCCAGACCCCTGCCCACGCCAGGCTGGCGTCCCACCCCTTGGCTATCTCTCCAGACCACAATCCCTGCTCAAGCCCTGTCTCCTGGCCCTCTGACACCCCATTTAGTGTGTCTACTAGAGGTCATTCCAAGAAAGAAGACAAGTTTCCCAGAGTCTCAGGCTTTTAAAAACGGTTTATTGGTTTATTTTCATTTCTTCAGCTTGGCTGATTGGCCCCCACCAGTAGGAGGAGTCTTGGCCTGGATGGTCCTGAGAGGTGAATTTGCAGATTCGGCAGTGACCCCAGTTGACCTGACAGCCTCAAGCAGAGATGCTGGCGGCATTGCTTGTCAGTGTTGAGGGGCAGCCATGTCATCACACAGACGTCCGGGTGGGCCCCCCTCTCTACGGCAGCTTTGGGGGATTCTTATCCTACTGCTCATCAGTGAGCATCAGATAGTGTCTGCCTGTTCTCAATGGCCTTCTGAAAGGTCAGCGGGGCAGCCATCCACCCAGTGACTGGATGACACTCTGGTCACTGCCACCTGCAGCCCCAGAACTCACCCCCAGGCTGGGGTGATGTCCTGTCCCCTCTGGAAAATCCACACTTCACACTGTGTGACCGTGTGACCGACTCCAAGCTCCCCAGCTCCTCCTGAGGGCATAAATGCAGTGCCAGATGCTACTTAAGTGATCATATGCAGCTTTGGGGCCCGTGGCCTGAAAACTCAAAAGCTGAGTCGAGCAGTCAGGTGAGACAGAAGATTCTAGAAAATCCATTTTGCTCATACATGCATTCATTCATCTGTTCAACAAAAATTTACCCAGCGCCCCTCTGGGAACAATTCCTGCTGCAGATGGAGAAGTCAGGGAAACCTGCCGTGTCCGAGGGAGAAGCCAGGACCCCCTGCGAAATGACTTGCTGTGCCTGATGGTTAGGAATGCTCAAATCCACAGGGAGAATAAGTGACCGTGGAGGTGACATTGTTTCCCCCACCCCCAAGCCTCCAGTCCAAGATGCCACCAGATAGTTGGTGCTAGATAGATGCTTGGTAAGCCAGCAGCTTTGACTATCGGTTACACTGTACCTAAAACTCCTATCTTTCCATCAAAGCCCTGACCCATGTGCCCTGATGGACCGAAATTCAGGGCTGCTGCAGTGCCCGCCTGCAGGGGGCGCCATTTCTATGAACAGCTGCCCGTGAGTTGATGCAGTCAGCTGCCCTGTGAATTGCCCTAAAGAGACCCTGAAATGTGCAGCATCCCAGCAAACCCCCGGGAGGGTCACCACGCACACAACCAGAAGTTGCAGATGCGTGGCCTCTGCGGGCCTCCGGCGCGGCCGCAGCTGGACCCAACTGGTGACCCGGGGAGAGTCTCTTCTTGGAACCTCACCTCGGGTTCTCAGCTTGGTTCTTTCCTGTCTCTTCCCCCTCTTCTGGGGTAAAGCTAGTGTGCTATGTCACGGTCAGCTAACCAGTCAGAGTCTAGGTGAAGGGCAGTAACTAAGAGGGGCCCGCGAGGGTGAGGGGCCCAGTCCCCCTGACCAGTGGGACTCCCTTGCCCCCAACCAGACAAGGGCACAGACAGACTGGTCTCTCGCCTGTAAACCCCCATTTCACCTGCGCAGGCATGGGGTCTCTCTGAGAGCTGATAACTGGGAAAACCAAAAACCAATAATATTCCTAATAATAATAATATAATGTAATAACAATAATGTGTTTTACACGAACCGCTGTTGCACTGCTTTTGTCTTTATATACAGTAGTTTTTATAAAAATGTCCTTAGGTTTTAATAAAGGAGTGTCACATCAGCTCTTCCCTGTCCGGGAATTTGTTTTCGTGTTCTATCGTGTCCCCAGGGGGCGGCTGTGCTCACGTCTGTTGTTGCTCCATCAGAGAGGGTGGACCCCCAGGGCCTGGGGGGCGGTCTCAGCCGAGGAGCTGCCTGAGGTGGCGTTAGGGGAGGCCAGTCACACAGGGTCCCCCCAGAAAGCTTCAGAGGGTCCAGAGCCAAGGGCAGATCGAGAGGGCAGATGATGACCGCCTTGCAGAGGGCAAGAACCAGGTGGGAAGGTGGACAGGGCCACCCAGGAGGGCACTGGTGGGTGGCAGGCGGGTCAGCCACAGTTGCTGGGGACTCAGCACCGTCCCCCCCTGTGTCCGTG